>PRKT01001036.1:85398-143248 GCA_003671525.1 Saccostrea glomerata | reverse complement strand
ATTATCTCCCTTTCCTATTCAAATTAAATTTATTTGTTGATTTTATTCAACTTCAAGCACAATAAATAGTACTAAAAGGAAGCCCATGCACGGATGTTATTGTACATCGGGAATTTTCTTTAATCTTTTATCCATTCATTCCTCCGTCAGGGAATATAATTATGAATAAATTAATTGAACGACGTGTATAAAACCAGGTGGTTTGGATTTTTCAACGTGTTTTAGATCATGATCAGCAAATTACAATCTGGACTATATTTGTTTAAATTCATACTTGATAAAGAATGCTTATGGTCCGCCAGTTTCAGATGACTTAAAATAAGGCCATTTTAACAAATTCAGAGCAAATGACAGAAAAGTTGTAAAATTCCTGTGAGGATTATGAATTTCTAATCACTAAAAGTTGTTTCAGATTGAGGGTTTGTCTTGACACAAAGCCAAGGTTATTCCATTAAGATCAAGGTCACTGAGTGACAGAAGAAATATTTTCTTTCCCACGCTATGAATTAGTAAATGAAAATCATTAGCTCTTAGTTGAAACATAGATTACAGTGAAACTTGTATTAAGCAGTCACCTACGGGATCCATCGAAAGTGACCTTTATAGAGAGGTGACCTTTGAAAAGAGGTTCATCATTTTTAAAAAGAATTTACATGTATTTACAAATTTAATTTGTCAGTTTTGTGTTTATATTATGTATTTCACCACAAATTATACAAGAAAGTTAGGTATTGGACATTTGTTATCTCACTTAAATTATTTTTTTTATTTAGGAGATGCAAATACTTTTATGGATGAATTCTAGGTTAACTAAATTTAATTAATCCAAGAAAATTAATAAAATACCTGTATACTGAATTTTACACTTACAGGGTGTTGCATTATCCCCCATCAAAACAATTTTTTTTTCTTTGTGTAAGGAATGAATAAAATCAGTTAAAAATTATTTTATCTAAACTTGATTCATAAAATTAACCTCTATACATGTATTTTTTTCAATGCATGGACACAACTGTACATGATTTGTTGTATAATTAACTCTCAGACGTACTCTCAATTGATCAACAGGTGCGCAGGTGTTCTGAGCAGTGAAGCGTTACTAATCCCTAACGGTCGTTTCCTTCGTGAAATTCACAACATACCCAAGCCACAATGTGTATATAAACTGTAATTATGGCTTCAACAAATGATGCAAGTTTCCTTGGTGTGAAAATTAAAATGCCTATCAAGCGTAATACATTTACAACTTTCAGATCATGCAGAGTTGGGCGAGATATTAACACTGCATGTAAATAGTAAACAAAAACATCATAGTCATTAATAGATTAATAATTATATAGTTCATATGTTGTTCTTTTTAAAACTTAATTAAAAATCCAGAAGTTATAAGACCCTGATAATCAGTTATCGATAATACTAGCATGATAAGTCTTCGTTTTTTTCTGTTAACTTTTTAGTCATAAGCATAGTTGTTCGAGTTTTGTAAAATATAGAAGCAGTTAGTTTGTAAAATGATTCTTGAATATGCTTATCCAGTAAAATAATTGCCCCATTTATTAATTTTTATACACGATCCCGCAAAACTTGACTGATTATTTACATTACTAACAAAAATTAAGAATCAGCTGACTCCAGATCAGGTCACGTGTTTGGACAAAATGACCGCTAAAGACAGGGAAAAGTGGCGATTTCGTCTAAAATTTGGTGACCGCTGACCGCGTTACGCAGGTGACCACTAAATAGAGTTACTCTATATAGGAAATTCCATTGGGAGGAAATAAAATGACCGCATAGGACAAGTGACCGCTGGATAGAGGTGCTTTTAAATCATTTTAAATACAATGTTTATACAGAAAAATTATTGAAATGTATGTAAGTTTTAAACAATGAAATAGTTTTATAACGATTAAAGTGTGCCATGAATAGGCGCCAAGAAGTCTCCCTAAATTTAAAAACTTCTCCTTAAAATTTCTTTGAGGGAGAAGTGAGGTTTCCTTCATGGGTCTAGGTTGGTCACTGGACACACGTATCTTAAAGTAAAGGTTTGTTGTGAAAGCAATCCATCACTTTCGAAGTTTCCAAATTTTTTTTCGTAAGTGGAAAGACTGACCATAGAATAGCCAATTTGCTTAATTTTACCCATATTTGTCCCAGTACAATGTGTCGATTATGGAAACTCAGACTTGTAAGTCGGAAGAATTAAAACCATCAACAGTAACAGAGCCTGATACTCACATTTCTGTTCTTGAGTCATTTCACATGTGATTCATTTTTCTTGACATAAAAATAATTTTGACAGTTGAAAAATCTTATGTGTGTATTATTTTTATATGAATACATTTCAATGCTACTCGAGAAAAAAAATATGTCAAGGTTCCAAATTATTATTATTTTTATTTTTTGACCGCCCAATGCATATTTTTGTGTCAAAAAATCGTAAACCAAAAAAAATAATAACTTTGGCCTAAGAAGTGTTATTTCTCTCTTAGTAAACGATCAACTTTTAGTTTTTGTATCATTTTGTACCTTTATGTGACAACTTTACTATATGTGAACAATTTAAAAAGTTAAATATAGGAAGCATATAAAAATAACTTATAAATCCTAAAAAATTAAGAAAAGTAGAGGAAATTCGGATTATCAAATATCCATTTTATTTAAATTATCCATGTCAATTTTGTAATATCATCTTACAGGCCCTATATGGTAGTATCTTTTTATGCAAAAAGAAAAACATGCAATCTTTTGAATTACAAGTAGGGATCTCATGATTGGAAACAGTAATCTTTAAAATTTGACAGAAACAAAAATTGTAAAAGTAGACAAACAAGATTCAACATCCAAAATATTTGAAACTAAAAATTTAAAACTTACAAAAAAGAAACTCAAATAATGGCTGAAAAAAAGGTCAGGTGCATTTATGTGGGTCGGTAGGCAACTGCAAACAAACCATTTTTTAGACGGGGTCACGTGGCCCCGTCTATTAGTTTACTGTCAGAGCCCCTCAAAAAGGAAGCCGTGGTGATAACACATGAATTAAATCTACGCTATATGAAAAAGTGCAGAAATTGTTTTGATCAAAATATAAACATTTCGTATCAAACTGAAGAAATTGATATGAACTTTTTTCTAAATCAAATTAATGAAACATTTTTTTAAATGTAAACTCAAAATAGTAATTGTAAAACACACTAGTAAACAAAGTACTCTCCTGCGTAGTATTACGACTGCGTACGCATCATCCATTGTTTACTTCCAGAAAAATATTAATTTCGGACCAGGTGAAATTCGGACAATTCTAAAAGGTTTCTAGACTTAGCAATTATTGAAATTTCTACTTCAAATTAAATGAAAAAACTGCGAAATTCATATTATTCATATTTGTGAAATCTAGCATGAAAATTATTGTGACCCCGTCTTTCAGTACTGTCATTATTTTAGGCCTTAACTGAATATATTTCCGATAAAGAGATTATTCCTATATTCAGAATGAAAAGAATTTTTTAAAGAAAACAAATTGGCTCTGATTGGCTGAAACTAAAGTCTCAATATCTTTCTTGTTTTACGTGATAAGTATTTGAAATTTTGAACTTAGTCACACATAATGAAGATCTACAGAATGATATATAAGAACAAGAGATGTTTGTAAAACACTTATGCCCCCCTCCCCCACAAATTGGAATTTTCTAAGTCCAAAAGGGCATAACTCTGTCAAAAATGGTGTGATCATACCCAAAACACAACCTGACCAAGATATTCATCTGACTAATCTGTATATTAAATTCCATTTCAATATGTACAACATCTCCAAAGAAAATGAACGGAAACTGCAAATAATTGGAATTTTTCTAAGTCCAAAGGGCATAACTCTGTCAATTATGGTGTGATCGTACCCAAAACAGAACTTGACCTTGATATTTATCTGACTAATCTGTATACTAAATTCCATTTCAATATGAGCAACCTCTTTAAAAAAAATGAGCGGAAACTGCAAATAATTGGAATTTTCCTAAGTCCAAGGGGCATAACTCTGTCAATTATGGTGCGATCATACCTAAAACAGAATTTGACCTAGATATTCATCTGACTAATCTGTATACTAAATTCCATTTCAATATGTGCAACCTCTCCAAAGAAAATGAACGGAAACTGCAAATAATTGGAATTTTTCTAAGTCCAAGGGGCATAACTCTGTCAATTATGGTGCGACCATATCCAAAACACAACTTGACCTAGATATTCATGTGATATACCTGTATACCAAATTTCATTTCAGTATGTGCAACGGTTATGAAGAAAATGAACAGAAACTAAATGGACCGACAGACCGACCAACCGACCGACAGACAGCAGCAAAGCAATATGCCCTCCCTTCTTCGAAGGGGGGCATAATTATCATGAAAGCTCATACATGCAAGTGTGCTAGCAAGAGGCCGCACCTGCAACATGTGAATTTACCAGTATAATAGATGAAGCCTTAAATTTTCTATTTCTTGATGGAATTTTTTAAACTCACAATGCATGGATATATATGGATATAGTATTAACAAGATGACATGGTCAAAAAAGCAATACCTCATGCGCATGCACGTGTGCTTTGCTCTGATTTGCTGAAACTAAAGTCCCAATATTTTTCATGTTTTATGTCATAATCCTTTGAAATTTTGCAATCTGATTGGCTGAAACTTTTAATGCCTATAACTTTGTTGTTTCTCAACAAAACATTAAGATGAAATTTAGAATATGAATAGGTAAAATGGATTCCTACATAATACTACTATCAAAATTGAATGCAAGGACGTGCTTGCATGTACTTGCGCAAGCATTATGCGTAAAATGAACAACATATTTAAACAAGAGGCCCATGGGCCTTATAGGTCACCTGAGCATCATCTACTTGTATGCTTGGGTCACCTCAGTAACAAAACTATGTTAACTTTTTTTTATTTTCAAGGAACTGTTTGGTACCCCCATCCCTAATGAAAATAAATTGCTTCCCCCTCCCCACCGAAATTGCTTCCTACGGGTCTCGCTGTTGTATCTGAATGATGAAGTTAAAAGAGGGTGAGAGTTTTTATTTCACAGTCTTTAATAAACTTAACAGGTATCCGTGTTAATACAATTAAGAAGATTTGGAAAATCTGTTAGAAGGAACTGTATATTCAGACGTACATGTTTAAATATTTACCTTTGAAAATATGAAATAATCCATTCAAAATGAAAATCAATTTTGACAAAGAAAATCAACCATTTGAATGAGTTCTGAACAGCCAAATGAATTGTACTTGTCTTCACATTTGCTCTCAAACATATTTATGATTTATTCTGTACAATACTCTACAAGTTACATGTACAACTTTATAATTCCAATCTTTATTTTATCTCTTGATTCCCTGTGTTTTGGTTGGACGAGAACAAGTTTCAAAAATTGTTTACACATCGATAAATTTATCAATCAGAACTACTTTCTTGATCAAGCTTCTAGGCTATCGTATAAACAATGAAAGCAGTTATTTCTGGTCTGTTTAAGTTAAATTATGAATACAAGAAACTTCAATTTTAATTAAATAAAACAAAACTGGTGACATACAGGACTGACCAGCTGACAGACTTTTTGAAATGTTTATCATGGATGTGAATTTTAAAAATCGCTGAAGTCGTATTCTCGACGTTCATATTAAAAATACGAAGCAAATCAGCTCAGTTTGTATCGCTGTAACTCCAGCTCTGTTTGTATCGTTGTAACTCTTGCATCATTTGCATCAAATTCATATTATTACTTTCTATATTCTTCCTCAATCTTTGAACAAACCAGTACAGATCGATGGCGTCCTCGGTCTGCAACTTTCGCTCTTGAGCGTTGTAGTTAATGTCAACATGGCCACGGCCAAGGATGAACTATTCTGAAGGAAGCTCGTAATTACGATATTTGTTGACTCAAACAACATTTGATAAGTTTTTATAAGTTAATTTATTGATTGATACAATTTAAGTTGAACTCTATCGAAATTCATCCCGATTACGTTTCTTTCCGGTATAATGTATTCATACATCTTAAGAAATAACGGATTGTGTGGAGGCCTCAAAGAAAAAAAAATCAATAATTTTCGTTATTGGAATTCACAGGCACCTAACGTTACTTATTTTTTCTTTAAAAAAAATTATACCCTTACCTAATAATAAACAAGGTACCATCGAGACCGCCATCTTGGATTTTCGAAGTAGGTCATTCACTTGTATTTTCGTCTGAAACTCCGTAAAATAAATCCCCTGTAACCATATTCTTTCCGTTTCCAGTCTTTCGAGGTCCTTGCAAATATTAAAAATCCCTCGCCAAACTCTATCTACTGCTTCAACAATGCGAGAAATCGCCAAGGGGGGGGGGGGGGGGGGGNNGGGGGGGGGGCTGGGGGGCGTAACATCATGTGCCTGTGTTGGAATTATAAGAATTAAACGTTCTTTTTGATACATTTTTCGATGTGTAAACTCTTGACATTTTACTCACAAACTTAACATAAAAGTGCTTTGCACTTTTTTTTAGTTTGTGAATAAAATGTCAAGAGATTACACATAGATATTTTTTTAAAAAGAGCGTTTAATCCTATACTATTCACCAGATTGAAAATAAAATAAGGCGAAATTGCATGCTTTTAACACTTTGATCATAGGTATATATATAAACATGCACGAGGTAAATTATAACCTACCACTCCCCCTAGAACAAGAAATATCACACAGGTATTTTCGTAAAATAATTCAGGACCTGTAGACTAATATCTGCGCATGTCTAATTTCTTATTGAGTTGATCTTTAAAGTTTTCGTTATAATTATAGATCAGTTCTTCACACTGACAGATGACGAGGTGTTGGTGTTATTCTGTTTTCTGTGTTCTGACTCCAGTCCTCCTGACTTCACTGACACAGATTGGTTGGACCTGCTTAATAAGATACGACAAAGAGTTTACGGTAAAAATAATCTTTCAACACGTGAGGAAGCACAGCATATTCTGGACAGACTGAAGTCACGTGATTACCTTTGGGAAGATCAGGACAAGATAACAGAGGACGCAAAGGATGAGACAATGTATAGGATAGCATTAATAGGCCGTGATATACCATTCTATTACAGTAGTTATGACACAGCCAGTGTGTACCTGAGATCAGAGTTATACAACAGCAAACCTGGAGAGAAGTGTATCATTAGTGATGACTGTGATTCCTTACTGATACACCGTCTTCAGATGAACATACTGACTCACGTCACCATTGAGGACACGGTTATATATGATACAATACACAAGATATGTAAGTCATTGTAAAGCATTGCATCTTTTCAAAAAAATAAAGAAAATGTTCCAATTAATTGAATGAATTCTAAAGATTAGTATATAGATTTATACAGATTTTATAATCGTTATTTTAAATACTTTATGATATGGTTCCTAAGATGTTTACTATTTCATGAAACCTGTACACTGTGGCTGATGCTTTCCCTCCATCTTCAGAAGCTTTGTATTTTTTTATTCGGACCACTGAGAGTCTTTATTGGATTATCTATATACTTTATTTGTATAACTTTACTTCCTTAAAAATATTTTGGTTGAAATAATACATGTAACACTGTGACAATACTCAATCATCTTCTACAGTGAATGTGTCAAACCAAATACTAAAGGAAAACGAAGAAAAAAGAAAAGAATTTATAATGGATCTGAGAAAAGGAGGAGAGGTTGTACATTACAGAGGAAGATCACAGGACAGTGTAGATCACGTGACGTGGCTCTGGAGATATGGGCTCTTGGCGAGACCTGACATTTTGAAATCCTGCATAGGCCTCCGTCCACACAATGACATTTACATCATCGACAACAAAGCTTACAGAAAACCAAGTAAGAAAATTAATAATTTGTAATGTTTTTTCAGGTTTATAACGGTTTAATAACACTGGAATTTTACAGTAAAATTTTACAATATACAAGAGAGGGGGGATACGTTTTTCGATTAATAAAAAAAAAAACAGCAAACATAAAACTTAACCGTATTCTGCACAATGCTAAAATATTTCCCTACCAGTATAGAGTATTGTTCAGTGACTACACTAAGTGCACAATGCATGTACAAGGAACCTTGCGTACTAGTAGTAATGTACTCCGTGAAGTGTACATCTCTAGATGTATTGATCATGCAGTCTTGGTCATAATAAAATTGTTTCCAGAGAATGAACAGCTCTATGATATGGTTACTCCGATGTCCATCCCCACAATCTATCATCTTGAGCACGTTCCATAAAATTGAAATCACCCTATCATTATAAACCACCCCCCAATTCTTTTTGAAAAAAGAGTTTATGTTTATAATTCCAATGCTTTTATCATACAGTGCACGAAAAAATGTACAACATACATGTGTACCTTAACTTACCAGAAAAAAATTGGGAGGGGTTAATTGAATGCGGGAATCGTAGAGGAGAGTAATATATGGATAAACCACTATTGTAAACCGGGATATGAATATGAAATATGCATTGTGAAAACAGAAATAAAAAAAACCTGCATTATGCATGTATAAATTAAATCTTGGAAATAGTGAAATTTCTCAATTCTCAATCAAGCATTTAAAAAAAATCCCATGATTTAAAAAAAAAATGCTACAAAGTAGAATAACGACATCCCAGCATCCAACCATCATGGTTAAAACATGAGGCTTTGTTTTCACAAAATATTAGTTAACAACACTTTTCAATTTCATTAAAATAGTTGTAAAAATACTTGTAAAACATTGATGATATAATAATGCTATTTATATGAATATTTTGTAAGAACATTGAGATGTAGAATTTTTTCGCGATGCATATACCTTCATTTGATTCCACTCAAAGAATGGGAGGAACAGAAAAAAAAATAAATAAGAAAAAAAAGATAAGATTTTTTTTAATCAGATAAAAAAAATAAAAATAATCCAAGAAACTTAACTGCAGCAAAGCAATATACTGTAAAGTCTCATTTATTTTTTTACCAGTTTATGTTGCATTCGACAGACCTCAGGTAATTCTTGCATCTTCATCAAACATTAAACACTTCAGATGAAGTACTGGAATCGACTGAGGCATTCCGAGTTATTTTGTAGTTTTGATGGCCAAACAAATAATTTACATATTTTATAATTTCTGTATAATTAGTAAGAATTGCAGGAAGTGAAACAGAAATACCCGTTTAATTGATTTTCGTGGAAAAATATTTATTTAAGAAATTTTATTTCTAGTACTCTAAATTCACTGAACCCCGAGGAGTTCCAATTCTGTGAGTCATTCAAGTGATTTTTTCCATCGTATTTTGTTTGTCGTCACTAGTCATAGTTTAACATTAAATTTTGAACATTTTCACTTTCTTCTCTGGAACCACTGGTCCAGTATATATTACTCTTACGTAAAACTGTGCCTCGGTTGACAATGGTTTTCATGGGAAGAATATTTTCAAAGTAGCCCCCCCCCCTACACACACACACACACTACATCCTGTAAGTTGTTTTAATTCAACTGTGTTTAAGTTTCACGATATCTCAAAAAGTATCAATTACGATGGTTTTAATTTCACGCCAATCTGATTAAAATCTGATCCGCTGACATAGATCGCTACACACTTGCGTAGCTATCTATGTTAGCGGATCAAAGGATCTGCTTTTAATCAGCTTGAATTTCACGCTTAAAGAAACTAATTAAAAAAAATCGTATACACATTTAATAATAACATTCACCATGGTTTTGATTATACGGAAAAATGATAAACTGCGAACATAGCGAAATTAAAACCGTAGTGATTATTTGCCAATCTACAGTATGTAATGTGTTCTTATACATTCATGTAAATCAGGTAACGTTGTTTTGCTAGCGCCAACTCCATGCATGGAGGATTGAGAGGGGGTGGTCAAGGTAATGGAGGTTCTCCTATTACGGATTCAAATCATTCTGTCAATTTCTGTGTATCGATTTGGGATTTTGATAAACCGTCTTGGTTCATATTATACCGGTACCACGCACATGCATGTAATACGAACATTAAGAATATAAATGTTTTAATCGATTTTTTTTATATATACTTTCCTGACAACTTTACGAGGAATTCATATCTCCGGTTTAGGTTGTAGTTGGGTTGAAAGATTATATATCAGGTCATTCATTTTATCTATAATATTTAATCTCCTTCCCCTGATTAACATGGACCATCCCCTACTGGCTAGTTTTGTCTTCAGTTATTACTAAAATGACAAGAGCTTGAGTCTAATGCCGTTTAGAATGAAAAACGACGATATTGATGGTTTGGAATGAAAAAAAAAATTATAAAGTTGTTAATAAATGTTTGCTTATGTATGACTTAAAATCTTTATATGTTAAAATATCATACTTGCAGGTAAACACCTTACCTTTTCATCAAATGTCCGATATTTACTGTACTGCTTACTGTTAACTGAGAAATATCAGTTGAATCTTAATGAACAATCACACAGGATCATAAGGGACAAAGTCAGAGACAGATATTTCCCTGATATTTCTGATGACGGCTCGGTAAAACTTCCTGAAGAAATCACAGAAACACAAAACGGTGTGGTAACGTTTTTATCAGACGACATCCGACATGACGTCATGTACGCCTTTGTTACGGAGTGTCTGGTGGAGGACAGTGATCTGGAGTTTTTCCTGACCACGGCGTCACGTGACGTGATCTCAGAATACTGCAGGTCCTGGGAGTATGAGAGAAGTGAGGGAGAGAAATGTATGTATTTACCGGCCAGACCGGAGAAGATGTACGACCTTTTCATAGACAAACTACAGCTGGACATTATCACACACTGTACCGTGTCTGACGAGGGGATTCATGGTAGGATCAGTAGGAATTGTAAGTATTATTTCTGTAAAATAAAACATTTCCTACGTTTGAGAGTTTATGTTTACTTTTTTTGATTCTGTACTTTTCATATGTACAAGCAATTCTATTAGTTTGTGTTCAAAAGGCACCAAACCTTTACCCATGCCCTTTATAATTAACTTTGTAATTAATTAAAATAAAATTATTGATAGTAACATAAATTAATTGCTAGATAAAAAAAAAAACTTTGAAATAATAGAAATATCTACGTATTTAAAAATACTTGAGCAATAATGATGCGTAAGTCAGGGTTTTAAAGGCACTTAAACCAAAAATAATCCCTAAGTCAATCCTACTGTCAAGCAACCATAATTTACTAAAATAGATCTTTTAAATATTGAACGGGAAGGTGTGTGCGCTTGCAAAAAAAAAAAAAAAAAAAAAAAACAACAACATTTTATTGACTAATGATAATTTAAGTTTCTAACAAGGCATCGGATTTTGGTGAGTTGGAAAATTTTTCCTAATATTGTGTTTGGATAAATGTATTGTTGCATTTATTTTTACGCATTTTTTCTAATACATTTACAAGACGATTTAAAAGGATATTTTACTTGCATTTTACTTGCATTTTTACTTGCATTTTTACTCAATAGGCCTATAGCGCAAATACTTAGAAATAAAATAGCCAAATCACACAGACATCATGAAACATGAACTGCCTGCCACCCCCTTCTTTGAAAATGTTCTGCCTCATTGTCGTCTTAATACTCAATTTCTGTGTGTAGCGACGATAGCATAGGGTGTTTACCTTTTTTCAAAGAGCTTTTTAACTTTTTACTTATCAAACAAAATTAAATTGCGTTTTCCATCTCGGAATCAATGCCACACCTTCCTCCCAAATAATGAGATAATAAGAAAATAACATGAATTTATTTTAGATTAAAAAATGTCGTAAATAATCAGAAACATGAAAAACCTTAAAAAAGCTAGAAGTTTCATCTCCTCCCTGTCGTCGGGAGGCCCGGGTTCGATTCTCGATCGCGGCGCCGCGTCATACCTAAGACGTAAACATAGGTAGTGACTGTTCCTTCGCCAAGCGCTCGGCACTAGAAGTAAAAGTCACGGGTCTTTCGGATATGACCTTAAAAACGTAGGTCCCGTGTCACGGTAGGCGTTGGCACGATAAAAAACGCTCACTGCTCACTGGCCCTGAGTGCCGAGTATAGGTCTAAAATTGAAGCCCTTCACCGGCACCGGTGACGTCTCCATATGAATGAAAAATTCTCAAGAGGGACGTTAAACAATATACAATCAATCAATCAATCAATCAATCCTCCCTGTCGAGACTATGCATAGAAAAATATAATTATATATACAAATCAGCAAGTTTTAGCCTTGGAAAAATGCGAATATACTCTCATATCATCATTTCCAGAGAATCAGTGAAAAATTGAGAGGACTTCATGTACCATGATTACAGTGATATTAATAGGCATTCATAAGAAGAACTCATAGTAGTTCAAATAATTACCTATTGGTCAAGTGTAGGACTAAAATAAAGAAAGAGGGCGTATAAGGCGTGGATAATTCCTCGCTCTGAGACAAAATATTTCTCAATTTTCAAAATTCATAGAAAAGTTATATTGTTCTAAAATCATGTTCTCAGTCATGTCATCTTCAAAACATTTTATCATTCTATTTTACTGAACGACTTTTATTTGATGATTTTAATTTCAAAGTTGACAGGCATATTTAGGTGACTTGAGCTATAGAAAATGAATTTTGAACATGAATCAGTCAAGTCTCCATTCTTCGGTAACGCTGAAATGATGGAAACGTACATTTGAAATTTTATTTCATTCGTCCAAAAAATGGAATCTGAACCCATTCTATATGAAAATTGAAAATTTTTGAAAAAATGAACGCTTCAACAAACCCGCTTTTTTCTTGTTTTTGTTTTTGTTTTGTTTTTTTTTTTTTTTTTTTTTTGTTTACACACATGTAAAAAACATGAGTGAAAAATGAATTATTAATAGAATATTAAAACAATAAAATACAGAATTATATTGATATAAACAATATAATTTTCTAAAATATAACTTTTAGAATTGAGAAATGTTTTTTCTCGGTGCGGGAAATTATCCTCGCTTTGTACGCTTCTATTCTTTATTGTTTTCAAATTTTAAACGTATTTTTTTAAAAAAAAAAACCTTTCAGTAATAGATTAGTAAACCTTGGTAATTTCATATACAAAATTTAATGAGGTTTTTTTGGAGGGATTGACTTTACTCTTTAATTTTAGTCACGTCCTTTTAAGTCATGACCATGTGGAGATGTAGTGAGTATGCCCTTACAAAAAATACTATTGTAAACTATAGTTAACTATAGTTTATTATATTTAACTATAGTACCAAAGTTAAAACTGTGGAACTTTGATTTACTATATTGAAAACTTTGGAACTTTGATGCACTATAGTAAAAACTTTGTAACTTTGATTAACTATAGTGAAAACTTTGGAACTTTGATTTACTATATTAAAACCTTTGGAACTTCGATTTACTATGGTGAAAACTTTGGAACTTTGATTTACTATAGTAAAAACTTTGAAACTTTGATAATGTACTATAAAACTTTTGCAATAATGTTTCGTTTCCCATTCAGTACATCCTAAGAAATTTCAAGAATAAGATTCATTCAAGTTATAGAGAATCTTTTAAGAATACGACCTGACCCCTTAAAGAACAAAGTACAAGAAATGAATTTTCATGTACAAATTGTCTTAATTTTTATTGCAGCCCGGAGGACTGGGCTGCTCTATACATATAAGTTTAAGTGTTGGTATATGGGGATTGGGTTGGGAGTAGTTATTTAGAATTAAAGGTTTTTAAACATTGAAAAGATTGTTAATTAGAATGTCATTTCCATTCATAAATTATGACATACATAATATATTTACTTCCATAAAGTGATTCTGTATAAATATATGTGCTTTTCATATTTGATATATAAAGTTGCTTATCATTAACTTTCGAAAAAAACTACAGGTCCCTTTTTTTAGAACATCGAATTTTACTTCTCAGATAAAAATGTACTCTGCACAGTTCGTGTTTTATATTCTAAAATTGAAAATGGATACATTTTTGAATATAGGTGATGAGTGTGTCTAACTTCAATTTATATATTATCAGGAACCTATAAAGTATAAAGGTCCCTGATTTAATGCAGCCAACATTTACATGAGGCATTGATCGAGTTTAAAATGGTATCGTTTTTGACTGATTTTTTTAGCCGACTTCAAGTTTTCAAAATATTCGCTACTATCGTCCCAATCAGTTTGACGCATGCCTTTTTAGTATTTTTGAAGAAAAATTAATAATCAAAGGCTCATTTTCATTGTTTACTTTATATATTTTGCGGGCGACAATTGATGGTACATTAATGTTTTCTTGTAATTATTTGTGGGGGAAAATATTATAAGAGAAAAAATTCCGTCATTTACAATTAAAATATTTGCTTCCTAAACTTCAGATAACTTTTTTTCTACTGTTAAATGTAAATATTGAATTTAAACCAATTACTTGAAATATTTAAAGTAAGATGAACAACAAAACCAGCCTAAATAAACCAATATAATCCACCTTAAAATAGACTTATAATAATACAAGTAAATTCAAAGAATTGTGCTCCCCCGCTTTCGGTGACTTTGTGGGCGATATATCATTTTTTAGGGTCAAGGTCAATAGGTCAAAGTTTTTGGTATCCCATGAAAGGTCTTGCCACAAAGAATACATATATTTAAAATAGGAAAGTCCAAGTTTCTACCGTTTAAAAGTTGTGACCAAGGTTATAATTTTTAAAAAGTAGTTAAAACTCTAAGGTCAAGGTCAAAGGGTCAAAGTTCTTGGTATGCAATAAAAGGTCTTTTCACATGGATTACATATGTGAAGTACGAAAGCCCTAGCCCTTACCGTTAAAAGTTATGGTCAAGGTTAAAGTTTTTTTTTCATAAGTACGTAAATCTCCAAGGTCAAGGTCAAAAGGTCAAAGTTGGTGGTATCCAATGAAAGGTCCTTTCACAACGAATACATACAGTGGCTGGAGCGTTATTGTTGACAAACTAATCGTGTAAAATTGTTCGTGCATCGTGCGTGATCGTTCGTGTAACGTGCGAGATCGTGCGTGTAACAGACTCAATCGTTTGCGGTTTTAATCGTGCGTGAACGTGCGTTTAGAAACGCAGAAGGATGAAACGTACGCTCAACTAGGACCTTAGGTCCCCTGCTCAGTTCACGACTATCGGGCCTGTTTACTCGGCTAAAAAATAAAGTGCGTTGCAAATGTAAAGTGAAAATAGAATAAATGGTAATACTGTGAAGCCTTTACAGTGTAAAAAAAACACAGAAGATTTATTTTTGTCAAAGGAATAACCATGTGATAGGTATGGGTATCAGAGAAGAAAGAGGGGGGCGGAGTGCTAGGCAGCATTAACTGCAATATTATAAGATATATGATATATGAGAGTTTAACGTTTATGGATTATGTTGGGTGACCTGTGGTCCCCCCTATGATTTTAATGTTCCATGTAAGGTTATAGTATCTATATAACACAGTGCCTAACCTCTGATCTCCTTACTAATAGTAAGCGACTCGGAGTAAACGACGTGTCCAGCCTCTGCATTCGCAGATGTCGAACAAGCAGGGATGAAGATCTTGCCCCCTACCTTTTCACTTCTCAAGGACTTTTCACTAATCCTGTAACATAAAGGAATAATTATTTGTTAAAAAATTATTTAATGCCTCCTTTATCTTCCTTATGAGGTCATATGCTTCATATGCCTCATTTACAATTAAAATATTTGCTTCCTAAACTTCAGATAACTTTTTTTCTACTGTTAAATGTAAATATTGAATTTAAACCAATTACTCGAAATATTTAAAGTAAGATGAACAACAAAACCAGCCTAAATAAACCAATATAATCCACCTTAAAATAGACTTATAATAATACAAGTAAATTCAAAGAATGGTGCTCCCCCGCTTTCGGTGACTTTGTGGGCGATATATCATTTTTTAGGGTCAAGGTCAATAGGTCAAAGTTTTTGGTATCCCATGAAAGGTCTTGCCACAAAGAATACATATATTTAAAATAGGAAAGTCCTAGTTTCTACCGTTTAAAAGTTGTGACCAAGGTTATAATTTTTAAAAAGTAGTTAAAACTCTAAGGTCAAGGTCAAAGGGTCAAAGTTCTTGGTATGCAATAAAAGGTCTTTTCACATGGATTACATATGTGAAGTATGAAAGCCCTAGCCCTTACCGTTAAAAGTTATGGTCAAGGTTAAAGTTTTTTTTCATAAGTACGTAAATCTCCAAAGTCAAGGTCAAAAGGTCAAAGTTGGTGGTATCCAATGAAAGGTCCTTTCACAACGAATACATACAGTGGCTGGAGCGTTATTGTTGACAAACTAATCGTGTAGAATTGTTCGTGCATCGTGCGTGATCGTTCGTGTAACGTGCGAGATCGTGCGTGTAACAGACTCAATCGTTTGCGGTTTTAATCGTGCGTGAACGTGCGTTTAGAAACGCAGAAGGATGAAACGTACGCTCAACTAGGACCTTAGGTCCCCTGCTCAGTTCACGACTATCGGGCCTGTTTACTCGGCTAAAAAATAAAGTGCGTTGCAAATGTAAAGTGAAAATAGAATAAATGGTAATACTGTGAAGCCTTTACAGTGTAAAAAAAACACAGAAGATTTATTTTTGTCAAAGGAATAACCATGTGATAGGTATGGGTATCAGAGAAGAAAGAGGGGGGCGGAGTGCTAGGCAGCATTAACTGCAATATTATAAGATATATGATATATGAGAGTTTAACGTTTATGGATTATGTTGGGTGACCTGTGGTCTCCCCTATGATTTTAATGTTCCATGTAAGGTTATAGTATCTATATAACACAGTGCCTAACCTCTGATCTCCTTACTAATAGTAAGCGACTCGGAGTAAACGACGTGTCCAGTCTCTGCATTCGCAGATGTCGAACAAGCAGGGATGAAGATCTTGCCCCCTACCTTTTCATTTCGCAAGGACTTTTCACTAATCCTGTAACATAAAGGAATAATTATTTGTTAAAAAATTATTTAATGCCTCCTTTATCTTCCTTATGAGGTCATATGCTTCAATATAGATGTACCCCCTGTATTGCGAAGTTTGGGGCTGCATGGAGTTCTCCTCCCCTTTCCCAGGAATTAACACATCAAAATTGCAAATTCGTAAATCAATCAAAATTACCTTTATTTAAAAAAAAGCTCCAATTATTATTTACTTTTGGGATACATGTACTGTATTTGAAGACAGGCAAGTTTACTAGTCTTCCTAATTCCAAAAACATACACAGAGAATTAAGAGAAATTGTGCACTTTTTTCCCTGTTAAAAAAATAGGGTCGCAAGTTCTTTTGGAGAAAAAATAATTCTACACATACCAAGATTTTAATTTATTGCCTACTTACAACTTTCACATCGTAATAATGTACAACATAAGAATACTTTTCTCTCGTTCATATACTGTGAAGTATGAAATCCTTATTGATGTACAATATAAGTCTTCCGCTTCGATAATCTTTATGCGGATACCAGAGGTAACAAAAAGTGAATAAGACCAGAGGTCACTTTATATTGTACATCAGAAGGGAGACCAGATGTCATCTTCTGTTCTACATCAGTATGGGGGACCAGAGGCCACATTATTTTGTACATCAGTAGGGGAACCGCGGGTCACATTATATTCTACATCAGTATGGGGACCAGAGGGCACCTTATATTGCACATCAGTAGGGGGACCAGAGGGCATTTTATATTGTACATCAGTAGGGGACCGCGGGGAACATTATATTGTACATCAGTATGGGGACAAGAAAACACCTTATATTGTATATCAGTAGGGGGACCAGGGGTCACCTTATATTGTACATCAGTAGGGGGACCAGAGGTCACCTTATATTGTACATCAGTAGGGGGTCCAGGGGTCTCCTTACATTGTACATCAGTAGGAGACATCAGTAGGGGGATCAGAGGTCACCTTATATTGCACTTCACATCAGTCGGGGGGACCAGAGGTCACTTTATATTGTACACCAGAAGGGAGACCACATGTCATCTTCTATTCTACATCAGATGGGGGACCAGAGGCCACCTTATTTTGTACATCAGTAGGGGGACTGCGGGTCACATTATACTCTACATCAGTATGGGGACCAGAGATCACCTTATATTGTACATCAGTAGGAGGACCAGGGGTCACCTTATATTCTACATCAGTAGGGGGACCAGAGGTCACTTTATATTGTACATCAGTAGGGGGACCAGAGGTCACCTTATATTGCACTTCACATCAGTGGGGGGACCAGGGGTCACCTTATATTGTACATCAGAAGGGGGACCAGGGGTCACCTTATATTGTACATCAGCTGGGGGACCAGAGATCACCTTATATAGTACATAAGTAGGGGGACCAGAGGGCCCCTTATATTGTACATCAGTAGGGGGACCGCGGGTCACATTATATTGTGCATCAGTATGGGGACCAGAGGACACCTTATATTGTACCTCAGTAGGGGGACCAGGGGTCACCTTATATTGTGAACCAGTAGGGGGACCAGAGAGGACACCTTATATTGTACATCAGTAGGGGGACCAGGGGTCACTTTATATTGTAAATCAGTTGGGGGACCAGAGGTCACCTTATTTTATACATCTTTAGGGGGACCAGGGGTCACTTTATATTCTACATCAGCTGGGGAACCAGAGATCACCTTATATTGTACATAAGTAGGGGGACAAGAGGTCACCTTATATTTTACATCTTTAGGGGGACAAGGGGTCACCTCATATTGTACATCAGCTGGGGGACCAGGGGACACCTTATATTGTTCATCAGGAGGGGGCAACAGTAGGGGGACCAGAGGTCTACTTATATTGTACTTCACATCAGTGGGGGGACCAGGGGTCACCTTATATTGTACATTAGTAGAGGGACCAGAGGACATTTTATATTGTACATCCGTAGGAGGACCAGAGGTCACATTATATTGTACATCAGTAGGGGAAAAGAGGTCACCTTATATTGTACATCTCTAAGGGGACCAGGGGTCACAATAAATTGTACATCAGCTGGAGGACCACAGATCACCTTATATTGTACATCAGTAGGGGGACCAGAGGGCACCTTATATTGTACATCAGTAGGGGGAACGCGGGTCACATTATATTGTACATCAGTATGGGGACCAGAGGGGTCATCTTATATTGTACATACGTAGGGGGACCAGAGGACACCAAATATTACACTTCACAGTGGAGAGGCCAGAGGAACCTGATAATGTACATCAGTAGAGGGACTAGAGGTCATCTTATATTGTACATCAGTAGGGGGACAGAGCCTTCAGGTCAGTTTTACGTTCGGCACTAAAAGGATCAACTAGTAACTGGTAAACTAAATATTGTAAACTAATTATGTACATCAATAGGTTGATGAAAGGTCACCTTATATTTTATTTCATTATGGAGACTAAAGTTCAACTTTATATCGTACAACAGAAAGGGGACCAGAGGTCACATTATACTGTACAAGACCAGACGTCAGATTATATTGTACTTCAAAAGGGGAAACAGAGGTCACCTTTATGGCACGCCAAATTCACAAAAATGAGATAATCATAGTTTCACAATTGAAAAACTAAGTTTATCGACTGTAAACTATAGTTTACAACCGATAAACCTAGTTTATCGATTGTGAAACTATGATTATCTCATTTTTGTGAATTTGGCGTGCCATACACCTTATACATCAATAGGGGTTCAGAGGTCACCCTATGTTGTAGATCATTATGGGGACCTAAGGTCACTTTACATTTTACAACACAAAGGGGACCAGAAGTCACCTTGTATTGTACATAAATATCAGACCAGTGGTCTCCTTTGTTGTACATTTTCAAGGAAACCAGACATAAAATAAAATATACTTGTATATGAATGCAGAGATAAGGCATCAACGATTCTACACCCGTCATAACCAAGAGACACCTAAAAAGAAAATGAGGGCGGACCGGAGGTTACAGATAAAAGGCATATTAACGGGATACTAGAGGTTCTCTTATAAGAACACGAAAAGAGGCTTATGGGTCTTATAGGTTATCTGAACATCATGTAAAACTTTAAAACAATTGAATTTGGTTCGCGCTTTGAACCAGAGGCCATGACATTCGCAATTTTGAAAAAAGCACCATTACTCATCATAACTATATACTTACCATGTTTAGTTTGGCTACTTAATACCTATACAGAGAGAAGGGGAACAAAAAGTGCATTTCAAATAATCAGTAATAATCAGCAATAATTAGTAGCACTTGCCCATTGACCACAAAAACCCTCATCCTGCGGTCAAACATTTCACAATTTTGGAAAAGGCACACTTGTTCATTAAAAAAAAAGGTTTATACCAAAGAACAAATTTCAAAGCATTTATTCAATTACAGTATTTAATTAGACCCCCACCCCTCAATGGTACCCATGAGCTAAGGCCTTGAATTTTATAATTCTGGAAGAGGCTCCCTTGCTTATCATAACTATATATAGTTAGTTTAATTAATACCCAGGTGCAGAGAGGAAGATTTTTTAAAAGAATTACTGAATTTTAACTTTACAATATACATAGCCCCATCGTAACATCAGAACCCCTGACCTTTGGGTCACGAATTTCAATACTTTAGAGAGAATATCCTTCCTCATCATATCTGTGCATGTAGTTAGTTTGTTTAATATCCAGGGGCAGAGGGAAAGATTTTCAAAGAATAAATGCATTTCACGATATAAATTTTTTATAGCCCTGTCCTAATCCCAGGGCCCCTGACCCTAGGACAATGAATTTCAGAATTTTGGTAGAGGAGTCAATGCTTATAATAATTATGCCAACAGTTAGACGGCTTGATGTCAACGAGTAAAGAAGATTTTTAAAGATTTCATCAATTGTAGCAGTTTCGCCCCAACTTTCTTGCTTTAGGGCTTGGAGGGCAGGGGCCATGATTTAAAAAATCTCCCCTTCACCCATAGATGCTTTATGCCAACATTGGTTGTAAATGGTTGAGGGATTGCAGAGAAAGGCTGAAAATGTTCGAATGCTAACGCACAATGCACAGCGCACGACGCCAGAAAAAAAAACAGAGAGCAGTAAGTCACATGAGTTGATTCAGGTGACCAAATAAGGAGTCCTTTGGTCTCAATATTTATGTAAAATATAAGATGTCTGCTGTCTCCCCGTTGACTTACAATATAAGATGACCTCTGGTCTTCTTATTGGTGTAAAATATAAAGTGTCTTCCGGTTTCTTCATTGTCGTTCAAAATAGTGTGATCATTATAAGTTTTAATGATGTACAATATAAGGTGACCTCTTGTCCCCTACAGTTGTACAAAATACGAGGGCTGTTCAATAAATAATATCATGAACTCTATGAAATACAATACAGATATCATATGGCATTAAGCTTGACTTTCTCTCATTATTGAATCTTTAATGAATTTATAACAGTTAATATGACCACTTTTCATCACATAGTTTTATTGTGAGAAGCTGGAAAACAAGGGTATTCGAGACGGTGCATTAAAAATGAATGGTAAAGAATCAGTAAACTAAAGTGAAATTAAACCATTCATTATAGCTGCTATAAAACTTGTTAAGAAACCCAAAGAAATAATTACTGAAATATGTAAAATTTACAGCAATCAATGTCTGTTTTATAGTTTATAGACAATTGAGCAGGTGGATTTCAATGATAAAAATTATATAATGGCACCAAAAATGGATACCGTCCCTGCAAACAAAAAATTAAACAACTAATGTACTGTTTGCCAAATTTCAACAAATAATCACTAATGGTGTATGATTGACTATACGACACAAAGTATATTTGATAGACATCATTTCGGGAGAAGTTGACACTGTTTAAAAGAAAAGTTTGACAGTAAAAAAAGCTTAGTACTCGAAAGTCACCCTATGTTTTAAAAAAATAAGTGAAATCGACTGCGTGTAAGAATATCTAAACAATTATCAAAAATATTAGTAATTGTAGTTAACTGTACTTATCCACTTTTGTTTGAATTTCAAACACATACGAAACTTCAATCTATTACTTAAAACCCTCAAAACAAAATTTACAATAAGTTGTACTTGACAAAAACAGCAAAGGTCTGAGAAGAGCAGAGAATTGCAAGAGCCCAAATACAGATTTATATGCAATTTTCTTAAATATAAGTGGTATTGTTGTTTACTTAGTATTTTCGTATTCGGGGAGGCAGTTTAATTGCTGGAGGAATCTAGACAGTAATGTTTTTACAAAAAAATCACAAGGATGATGAGATTCAAAAATCCGCTATATTTAGATTTTTTCATGACAGCGCCCAAACCCGCACCCCTGAAGAGTAAAAAAGTCTTGGGGATAAACAGAAAGTTAATGTTTTTTTCACATTAACAATATTCGCTAGATCTTTCGCCTTTTGACTTGTTTCATTTTCCAAACTTGAAAAAAAACGCCTTTCAGAAGGAATAAACAGGCAAGGAAGTCCTAGGATCTGTCATAATCAAGATACAAAAGGTCATACCCAAAAATAGTTCTAAAAACAATTAGAAATTAGTTAAAAAAATGTAACGGACATGTGTTTTAATCAATAGATAATATCAGGTTAAATCATTATGACTAAATTATTGAAAAGCGTGTTTTGTTTCTTTCCGAGCCTCGAGGACATTATTTATTCGAATAGGGTGACCTCTGGTCTCCTTATTGATGGTAATTATAAGGTGTCCTCTGGTCCCCTACTGATGTACAATAAAAGGTTTCCTCTGGTCCCCAAAATGATGAACAATATAAGTCTACTTATTGATGTTCAATATAAGGTGTCCTCTGGTCCCAAAATGATGACCTCTGGTCCCCCTACTTATGTACAATATAAGGGGACCTCTGGTCTCCTTATTGATGTTCAATATAAGGTGTCCTCTGGTCCCCCTACTGTTGTACAATATAAGGTGTCCTAAAGTCCCCCTACTGATGTACAATATAAGGTGACCTCTGGTCCCCTACCGATGTATTTTGAAATATAAGGTGACATCTAGCCCCCCTACAGATGTACAATATAAGGTGACCTATGGTCTCCTTATTATTGTTCAATACAAGGTGTCCTTTAGTCTTCTTATTGATTCTCAATATAAAGTGATCTCTGGTCTCCTTATTGTTTTACAATATAAGATGTCCTCTGGTCCCCTACTGATTTAAAATATAAGATGACCTCTAGTCCCCCTACAGGTGTACAATATAAGGTGACCTAAAGTCTCCTTATTGATGTTCAATATAAAGTGATCTCTGGTCTCCTTATTGATGTACAATATAAGGTGTCCTCTAGTCCCTCTACTGATGTACAATACATGTATAAGGTGACCTCTGGTACCCCTACTGATGTACAATATAAGGTAACCTCTGGTCACCCTATTGATGTACAATATAAGGGGACCTCTAGTCCCTCTACCGATGTACATTACATGTATAAGGTGACCTCTGGTCCCCCTACTGATGTACAATATAAGGTAACCTCTGGTCACCCTATTGATGTACAATATAAGGTGACCTCTGGTCTCTTTATTGATGTTCAATATAAGGTGTCCTCTGGTCCCCCTACTGATGTACAATATAAGGTGTCTTTTGGTCCCTCTACTGATGTACAATATAAGTTGACCTCTGGTCCCCCTACTGATGTACAATGTAAGGTGTCCTTTAGTCTTCTTATTTATGCTCAATATAAAGTGATCTCTGATCTTCTTATTGATGTACAATATAACGTGTCCTCTGGTCCCCCTAATGATGTACAATATAAGGTGACCTCTAGTCCCCCTACTGATGTACAATATAAGGTGACCTCTGATCCCCCTAGAGATGTACATAAAAGGTGATCTCTTGTCTCTTTATTGATGTTCAATATAAGGTGACCTCTAGTCCCCCTACTGATGTACAATATAAGGTGACCTCTGGTCTCTTTATTGATGTTCAATATAAAGTGTCCTCTGGTCCCCCTTCTGATGTACAATATAAGGTTACCTCTGGTCCCCCTATCGATGTTCAATATAAGGTGTCCTCTGGTCCCCCTACTGATGTACAATGTAAGGTGACCTCTGGTCTCCTTATTGATGTACAATATAAGGTGACCTCTGGTTCCCCTATTGATGTTCAATACACGTATAAGGTGACCTCTGCTCTCCTTATTGATGTTCATTATAAAGTGTCCTCAAGTCTTCTTATTGATGCTCAATAGAAAGTGACCTCTAGTTTCCTTATTGATGTTCAATACAAGGTGTCCTCTGGTCCCCCTACTGATATACAATATAAGGTTACCTCTGGTAACGCTACCGATGTTCAATATAAAGTGACTTCTGGTCCCCATACTGATGTACAATGAAAGTTAACCTCTTGTCCCCCTACTGATGTACAATATAAGGTGACCCCTGGTCTCCCCACTGATGTACAATACATGTAGAAGGTGACCTCTGGTCTCTTTATTGATGTCAAATATAAGGTGTCCTCTGGTCCCCCTACTCCCTGCGTCACCTTTCAGAGTCTGCAGTGAACTCTTCCAAGGATGCTTTGTTGGAGACTGTAAAGTTACTTGAGATTTCTACGCAAAGGAAAGCGCGAAATCTCTGTATAGAAACTGTTGCGGCTGCAGAGCTTCACTCATTGTTCATTCGCCATACAATAGAATCCGATATTTAACACTTAATATCTTTGAATATACAGACTTTTTAAAGATAAGCTTCATTTTTTTTCTAGAAATATTTCTACTTACAAAAATTATACATTTTTGTGTTTTTAAACTGAGTAAATCAATGACCTAGCATCGTTTTAGATAACTCAAGCCCCTCTAGGGCTTGAGTAAAAATTTGTGGACAGAAGAATGACAGACAGATGGACAGACAGAGTCATGACTATAGGCACTTGCAAAGTGCAAGGTCCTAATTAATAAGTATTCAACTTTTGATCTGTTGAATGAAATGATTATCTAGCTTACAAAGAGGTAATAATTAATAAGTATTCAACTTTTGATCTGTTGAATGAAATGGTTATCTAGCTTACAAAGAGGTAATATAGATCCATTACCCTAGTAATTCCATCCCAAGTGAGAATGTTCCTGTCTCCAGTCCTGTGTTGTGAATTTAAATCCAAACTGCTTACAACAGACTTTTTATTCAGCAGATTTTTCAGCTTCTCTACACTCTTCTACAAAATATAACAAAATCTGAGTTTCTGTACTTTTCCTTGAATAACAAACAATTATTACTGTTCCAAATCCTTCAAAAGATCAAACTTGTAAAACCTTTAAACAAGACCTCAAATCATTTTCTTTTTTGCAATAAATGATTGTCAACCCATGTACATGTATGTGTTAACCAACTGTGATGATAAATAGGGAGATTCAGACCTCAAAAGAGGTAGCATTGCCCACGTAAATTTACACATGTATTTACGAAGATGTATATTATGTAAATATGGCCTTATTTGACCACTGCAATAATTAATCTCAAATGTCAACTGCAATGAAAAAGATAGAAACACTTTAAGTTTGTCATAAATTATAAAAATAAATATTTTTTCTTGCTCAACATTTTGCTTTGATTGATTGCTAAACAGCCTTCAGAAGCATCATCTTCGTTGATATAGCCTCGAAGCAATAATTCTGAATGTTCATTCAGCTGTCAAACACAACAGATGATGACATAATATAATCCAGATCTAAAACTAGTTCCTATTTTTCATCAAATAAACTGTATTTCCCAAGATTATCAAAAATGGAAGTAGAGATACAATATAGCTCTATAGCTATATGGCTTTGTCAATCGACTGATTTCTATTTACTTAAACTGTTCACGGTAAGCTAGTTGTAGAGCATTGGCTTCATCATCAGGAGGCCCAGGTTCAATTCTCGTTTGCGGCGCCACATATAACATATGATGTAAAGATAGGTAGTAGTGATGGGACATCGGTTAATTTTCACTATCAATCATCGGTTGGAATCGGTTACTGCTTCTGATGCGATTTTACCGATTATAATCGGATGTCATAGTTTGGTATCGGAGAATCGTTAGTAAATATTCAGGTACTATGACTGTTTCTAGGTAGAAATGACGTGAAATAATAATCACGATGGTTTAAAGTTCGCGGAAAATTCTTAAATCGTGAACATAGCGAAATTAAAAACACCGTAATGTTTTCCACTTCTACAGTATTGTACTTCAGTAGGGGGACCAGGGGTTATCTTATATTGTTCATCAGTAGGGGGACCAGAGGACACCTTATATTGAACATCAATAAGGAGACTATAGGTCACCTTATACATGTATTGTATATCAGTAGGGGGACCAGAGGTCACCTTATAATGTACATCAGTAGGGGGACCAGATGTCACCTTATATTGTACATCAGTAGGGGACCAGAGGACACCTTATATTGAAAATTAATGAGGAGACTAGAGGTCACCTTATATTGTACATCATTTGGGGACCAGAGGACACCTTATATTGAGCATCAATAAGGAAATTTATATTGTACATCATTTTGGGGACCAGAGGAAACCTTATAATGAACATCAAGAGGTCACCCTATTCGAATTAATAATGTCTTCGGTGCTCGGAAAGAAACAAAACACGCTTTTCAATAATTTAGTCATAATGATTTAACCTAATATTATCTTTTAATTAAAACACATGTCCGTTACATTTTTTAATCCAATTTCTAATCGTTTTTAGAACTATTTTTGGGTATGACCTTTTATATCTTGATTTTGGCAGATCCTATGACTTCCTTGCCTTTTTTTATTCCTTCTGAAAGGTGTTTTTTCAAGTTTGGAAAATGAAACAAGTCAAAAGGCGAAAGATCTAGCGAATATTGTTAATGTGAAAAAGCATTAACTTTCTGTTTATCCTCAAGACTTTTTTACTCTTCAGGGCGTGCGGGTTTGGACGCTGTCATGAAAAAATCTAAATATAGCGGATTTTTGAATCTCATCATCCTTTTGATTTTTTTGCAAAAACATTACTTTCTAGATTCCTCCAGTAAATAAACTTCCTCCCCTAATACAACAATACCACTAATATTTAAGAAAATTGCATATAAATCTGTATTTGGGCTCTTGCAATTCTCTGCTCTTCTCAGACCTTTGCTGTTTTTGTCAAGTACAATTTATTATAAATTTTGTTTTGAGGGTTTTATAAGTAATAGATTGAAGTTTCGTTATCTGTTTGAAATTCAAACAAAAGTGGATAACTACAGTTAACTACAATTACTAATATTTTTAATAATTGTTTAGATATTCTTACACGCAGTCGTTTTCACTCATTGTGTTAAAACATAGGGTAACTTTTGAGTACTAAGCTTTTTTTTACTGTCAAACTTTTCTTTAAAACAGTGTCGACTTCTCCCGAAATGATGTCCATCAAATATGCTTTGTGTCGTATAGTCAATCATACACCATCAGTGATTATTTGTTGAAATTTGGTAAACAGTACATTATTTGTTTAATTTTTTGTTTGCATTTACGGTATTCATTTTTGATGCCCATTATATAATTTTTTATTATTGAAATCCACCTGCTCAATTGTCTATAAACTATAAAACAGATATTGATTGCTGTAAATTTTACATATTTCTGTGATTATTTCTTTGGGTTTCTTAACAAGTTTTACAGCAGCTATAATGAATGGTTTTATATTTTACATAAATATTGAGACCAAAGGACTCCTTATTTGGTCACCTGAATCAACTCATATGACTTATTGCTCTCTTTTTTTTTCTGGCGTCGTGCGCTGTGCATTGTGCGTTAGCATTCGAACATTTTCAGCCTTTCTCTGAAATCCCTCAACCATTTACAACCAATTTTGGCATAAAGCATCAATGGGTGAAGGGGAGATTTTTTAAATCATGGTCCCTGCCCTTCACCCCCTAAAGCAAGAAAATTGGGGCGAATCTGCTACAATTGATGAAATCTTTAAAAATCTTCTTTACTCATTGAAATCAAGCCGTCTAACTGTTGGCATAATTATTATAAGCATTGACTCCTCTACCAAAATTGTGAAATTCATTGTCCCAGGGTCAGGGGCCCTGGGATTAGGACAGGGTTATAAAACATTTATATCGTAAAATGCATTTATTCTTTGAAAATTTTTCCCTCTGCCCCTGGATATTAAACAAACTAACTACATGCATAGATATGATGAGGAAGGATATTCTCTCCAAAGTATTGAAATTCGTGACCCAAAGGTCAGGGGTTCTGGTGTTACGATGGGGCTATGTATATTGTAAAGTTAAAATTCAGTAATTCTTTTAAAAAATCTTCCTCTCTGCACCTGGGTATTAATTAAACTAACTATATATATAGTTATGATAAGCAAGGGAGCCTCTTCCAGAATTATAAAATTCAAGGCCCCTAGCTCATGGGTACCATTGAGGGGTGGGGCTCTAATTAAATACTGTAATTGAATTTATGCTTTGAAATTTGTTCTTTAGTATAAACCTTTTTTTAAATGAACAAGTGTGCCTTTTCCAAAATTGTGAAATGTATGACTGCAGGATAAGGGTTTTTGTGGTCAATGGGCAAGTGCTACTAATTATTGCTGATTATTACTGATTATTTGAAATGCACTTTTTGTTCACCTTCTCTCTGTATAGGTATTAAGTAGCCAAACTAAGCATGCTAAGTATATAGTTATGATGAGTGATGGTGCTTTTTTTTTCAAAATTGCGAATGTCATGGCCTCTGGTTCAAAGCGCGAACCAAATTCAATTGTTTTAAAGTTTTTACATGATGTTCAGATAACCTTTAAGACCCATAGGCCTCTTGTCGTGTTCTTATAAGAGAACCTCTATAGTATCCCGTTAATATGCATTTTATCTGTAACCTCCGGTCCGCCCTCATTTTCATTTTAGATGTCTCTTGGTTATGACGGGTGTAGAATCGTTGATGCCTTATCTCTGCATTCATATATATTTTATTGTATGTCTGGTTTCCTTGAAAATGTACAACAAAAGAGACCACTGGTCTGATATGTACAAGGTGACTTCTGGTCCCCTTTGTGTTGCAAAATGTAAAGTGACCTTAGGTCCCCATAATGATCTACAACATAGGGTGACCTCTGAACCCCTATTGATGTATAAGGTAACCCCTGTTTCCCCTTTTGATGTACAATATAATATGACGGCTGGTCTTGTACAGTATCAGGTGACCTCTGGTCCCCTTTCTGTTGTACAATATAAAGTTGACCTTTAGTCTCCATAATGAAAAAAAATATAATGTGACCTTTCATCAACCTATTGATGTACATAATTATGTTCCCCAAACGAAGTTGGGGAACATATTGTTTTTACTCTGTTTCTTATTAGGTCTTTCCACCTTTCTGTGGAAAGACCTCTTGAAATGCTTCTGTTTCTTTTTATTTTATTTCTCCCCTTAGCTTTTGAGACGGTAAGACTTATCGAAAAACTTTTTAGTTCATGATACTGGATATATAAAGTTATTCCGAAAAACGACCCAGTATGTTTTAACTTCGACCCCTTACGCAGTTATTGGCCCTTTCACCGTTAAGCTTGTTATCGCTACTCCTCAGAAACCGTAAACCGTAGAGATACAAAACCTTCGCCATTGTCTTGAACTAATTTAGGAGACTTTTCAATCTATTCACTGCGAAAGTTTTCTTTGACCCCTTCAATGAGTAATTGCCCCTGAAAGTTTATAAATTTTACAAAAAATTAAAAATTTTCAAAACAAAAAGTCGTAGAGACATGAAACCAACTGTATAACAATCAATGACCTTTTGCCTTCAAATTCATTTCAAGGTCAAAGTTCAAGGTCATTCCAAATATGAGAAATAAATTTCTCTTAATAGCTCTTATGTCCTTAAACATATATTATCTATCTTATGTCTTTAATATGTACTTTTGAAACTCTTTAGAAGATATAATTCTTGGCCTCTAAGATTGACCCTTTAAAAAGTTGTTGCCCCTTGTGCTAAAAACCCTTGTTATCGCTACTCCTCTGAAACCGTAAACTGTAAAGGTATGAAACCTTCACCAATGGCTTTGCCTAATTATGGGGACACTTCAATCTATTCACTGCGAAAGTATTCGGTGACCCCTTCAATGAGTTATTGCCCCTGAAACTTTTTGAATATTACAAATAATTAAAAATTTTCAAAACGACAAGTCGTAGAGACATGGGACCAACTGCATAAGATTCATTGACCGTTGACCTTCAAATTCATGTAAAGGTCAAGGTCATTCCAAAAATGGAAATTTAGCTCTTTTTATATCTCTTTTGTCTTTCAACATATACTTAATGTCTATGCATCATTAATATGTACTCTTAAAACTGTTTCAAAGATTTCACTCTTGTCCCCTAATATTAACCCTTTTAAAAGTCATTGCCCCTTGTGTGAAAAACCTTGTTATCGCTACTTCTCCGAAACCATAGACTGTAGAGACACCAAACCTTCATTAATATCTTAAGGGTCTTTAGGCTTTACAAAACTGTATAAGTGCAAATGTATCTGATGACCCCTTATATGAGTTATTGCCCTTTAAGTTCTTTGTACTTACTATAAATCCTTATAACTTGAAAACTATTAGTCATAGAAGCATGGGGGCAACTGCATTGTGACCCTTGACATTTGACCTTGAATTTTTTTCAAGGTCAAAGGTCAAGGTCATTCTTTTTTTTTATTTTCATTTTTTCAATGCTTTAAGAGAGTTCTGGTTTCTTTTTCATGGAATTTAATTTTTAGGAGTCAGGTATAAAACAAATTAAAAATTCAAAGAAGGTGGAAAGACCTCTTATTGTTCTGTGAACAATAAGTCTCCTAGTTATTATTTTTCTTCTTCCTGGGTACTTATTTGTCCGCGAATGATCTTGTAAACTGTTCATCTGATGTAGGTAAAACCTTTTTAGGGTAAGTAGACATGTTATGCAGATTTGCGGAATCAAGGTCATTTTGCGCGCACGTGCTTGCAAGAGCGCGCACGTGCTTGCAAGAGCGCGCACGTGCAACATGTAAAATGACCAATATAATTGATATAGCCGTAACTTTTTCTATTTTCTGATAAAATTGGCTGAAACTCAGAATATAAGAATATATTAGTATTATAGACAAGAGGACATGGTCAAATTATCAAGAACTCACACGCATGCACGTGCGCTTCGCTCTGATTGGCTGTAACAAAAATCTCAATATCTTATTCGTTTTTTGACGAAATACTTTGAAATTTAAAACATAGTCATGCATTAAGATATCCTACGACATGATATGAAATAATTTTCATGAAATCACGCGCATGCACGTGTGCTGCAATCTGATTGGCTAAAACTTTAAATGGCTATAATTCTCTTGGTTTTCAGCCAAACAGGATTGGATTTAGAACATAGATAGTCTTAATGAACCCCTACAAGAGGGTATGGTCATCATGCACATGCATGCACGTGCGTGCACGTTCAATACGTATAATTACAAAACTTGATTTAGCGTATTTTTGAATACTTTTTGATTAAATGCCTTGATATTAAGTACATTAAAATAAATTAATAGTGTAGATACAATGGTATGGTCATTTCGCATATGCATGCAAGTGTGCGCATGTGCGATGAAAATTTGCTATATACTTGGTATATTTTAGGAAAAACGTTGTTTAAATTTAAGATGCATAGAGTTTAGTTTATTTGATAAAGTTTAGAGGGAATGAGGCACCAAAATGAAGTTGGGGAGCGTTTGGGGAACATCTGTAACGGTTCCCGTTACAATAAGCACTAGTTAGTTTACAATATTTAGTTTACCAGTTACTAGTTGATCCTTTTAGTGCAGAACGTAAAACTGACCTGAAGGCTCTGTCCCCCTACTGATTTACAATATAAGATGACCTCTAGTCCCCCTACTGATGTACAATATAAGTTGTCCTCTGGTCCCTCTACTAATGTACAATGTCCTCTGGTCCCCATACTGATGTACAATATACGGTGACCCCTGGTCCCCCTAAAGATGTACAATATAAGGTGTCCTCTGGTCCCCATACTGATGTACAATATAATGTGACCCGTGGTCCCCCTACTGATGTACAATATCAAGTGCTCTCTGGTCCCCCAACTGATGTACAATATAAGGTGACCCCTGGTCCCCCTTAAGATGTACAATATAAGGTGACCTCTGGTCCCCCTTCTGATGTACAATATAATGTGATCTCTGGTCCCCCTACTGATGTACAATATAAGTTGTCCTCTGGTCCCTCTACTTATGTACAATATAAGGTGACCCCCCCTACTGATGAGTAGTGCAATATAAGGTGAATTCTGGTCTCCCTACTGATGTCCCCTACTGATGTTCAATGTAAGGTGACCCCTGGTTGCAGTACTGATGTACAATATAAGGTGACCTCTGGTCCCCCAACCGATGTACAATGTAAGGTGACCCCTGGTCCCACTACTGATGTACAATATAAGGTGTCCTCTTGTCCCCATACTGATGTACAATATAATGTGACCCGCGGTCCCCCTACTGATGTACAATATAAGGTGCCCTGTGGTCCCCCTACTGATGTACAATATAAGGTGATCTCTGGTCCCCATACTGATGTAGAATATAATGTGACCCGCGGTCCCCTTACTGATGTACAAAATAAGGTGGCCTCTGGTCCCCCATATGATGTAGAACAGATGATGACATCTGGTCTCTCTTCTGATGTACAATATTAAGTGACCTCTGGTCCCCCTTAAATTGTACAATATAAGGTGACCTCTGGTCCCCCTACTGATGTACAATATAAGGTGTCCCCTGGTCCCCCTTAATATGTACAATATAAGGTGACCTCTGGTCCCCCCTCTGATGTACAATATTGTGACCTCTGGTCCCTCTACTGATGTATAATATTAGTTGTCCTCTGGTCCCTCTACTAATGTATAATTTAAGGTGACCCCTGGTCCCCCCACTGATGTGAAGCACAATATAAGGTGACTTCTGGTCTACCTACTGATGTACAATATAAGGTGACCCCTAGTCCCCTACTTATATACAATATAAGGTAAATTTTGATCTCCCTACTGATGTCCCCTACTGATGTACAATGTAAGGTGACCCCTGGTCGCAGTACTGATGTACAATATAAGGTGACCTCTGGTCCCCCTATTGATGTACAATGTAAGGTGACCCCTGGTCCCACTACTGATGTACAATATAAGGTGTCTTCTTATCCCCATACTGATGTACAATATAATGTGACCCGCGGTCCCCCTACTGATGTACAATATAAGGTGCCCTGTGGTCCCCCTTCTGATGTAAAATATAAGGTGATCTCTGGTCCCCATACTGATGTAGAATATAATGTGACCCGCGGTCCCCATACTGATGTACAAAATAAGGTGGCCTTTGGTCCCCCATATGATGTAGAACAGATAATGACATCTGGTCTCTCTTCTGATGTACAATATAAAGTGACCTCTGGTCTTATTCACTTTTTGGTACCTCTGGTATCCGCATAAAGATAATCGGAACAAGCGGAAGGCATATTGTACATCAATAAGGATTTCATACTTCACAGTATATGAACGAGACAAAAGTATTCTTATGTTGTACATTATTACGATGTGAAAGTTGTGAGTAGGCCATAACATAAAATCTTGGTATGTGTAGAATTATTTTTCTCCAAAAGAAGTTGCGACCCTAATTTTTAACAGGGAAAAGATTTCTCTTTATTCTCTAAATGTATGTTTTTGGAATTCGGAAGACTAGTTAACTTGCATGTCTTCAAAAACAGTATATGTATCCCAAGAGTAAATAATAATTGGAGCATTTTTTAAAGTTTTATTTCTTTTCTTTTAATAAAGGTAGTTTTGATTGGTTTACGAATTTGATGTGTTAATTCCTGGGAAAGGGGAGGAGAACTCCATGCAGCCCCAAACTTCGCAATACAGGGGGAACATCTATATTGAAGCATATGACATCATAAGGCAGACAAAGGAGGCATTAAATAATTTATTAACAAATAATTATTTCATTATGTTAAAGGATTAGTGAAAAGTCCTTGCGAAATGAAAAGGTAGGGGGCAAAATCTTCATCCCCCCTGCTTGTTAGACATCTGCGAATGCAGAGACTGGACGTCGTTTACTCTGAGTCGCTTACTATTAGTAAGGAGATCAGAGGTTAGGCACAGTGTTATATCGATGCTATAACCTTACATGGAATAATAAAATCATAGGGGAGACCACAGGTCACCCAACATAATCCATAAATGTTAAACTCTCATATATCATATATCTTATAATATTGCAGTTAATGTTGCCTAGCACCCCCCCCCCCCCCCCCCCCCCCCCCCCCCCCAACCGCTCTTTCTTCTCTGATACCCATCACATGGTTATTCCTTTGACAAAAATAAATCTTCTGTGTTTTTTTTTACACTGTAAAGGCTTCACAGTATTACGATTTATTCTATTTTCACTTTACATATGCAAAGCGCTTTATTTTGTAGCGGAGTAAACAGGCCAGATAGTCGTGAACTGAGCAGGGGACCTAAGGTCCTAGTTGAGTGTACGTTTTATCCTTCTGCTCCCCGAAGACATGACCAGTGTATTTTTTTGCGCTTTAATTTAAAAAAAAATAAATATTAAATACATACGAGTGACCCGGATTTGGAGACGATCCGGAATGAGCAATTCAATTGCATTTATCATTTATAGACCTATCAGACACATATAAAAACATATGATAAAACCTAGTCTCGTTTTCCCCAGACTCTCGCTCTCGAGACTTTGCCCGAGCGAGAGTCTGGTCTGATTCCTATTTAATTTTTGTAAATTCAAGTCGAGGCTTACCGAGAAATCGGTATGGATTTTCATAGGCTGATTCATTCTTTTCGAATGCTAAGTTCTGTATTCTTTAAAAAGTGAGAGGCTGCGCCTTTACTTTTATCTGGTTTTATAATAAAATACTTCTGTCTGCTTTACAAGGAACAAAAAACGCACATATCTTTGTTTAAAAAGTAAATTCTCTCATGTATTTTCATGGGAGTCGCCATCTTGTTAGCCGGTTTAGCGACCTCTACTGGTTACAAAAATTAAATAGGAATCAGACCAGACTCTCGCTCGGGCAAAGTCTCGAGAGCGAGAGTCTGGGGAAAACGAGACTAGATAAAACCACGCCTCGCAGAAGGATAAAACGTACGCTGAACTAGGACCTGGGGTCCCCCGCAAATAGTTCGTCATTTTGCGTAGTAATAAAACATTCAAGGAACTCTCCAGGCATTAAAGGCACAAAAGTAAATTCATTGATATCATCAATACGGAGACCTCAGGTCACCTTATATATTAATTGAATTTTATTTGAAAAACAATTTTCTTTGTCTTACTCCAAAATAATCATATTTATAACTTTCTAATATATATATAAGCAGAAACGTGAAAAAAATAAAGGGTGACCAGAGGTAACCTAATATTTTACATCAATAGGGGGACCAAAGATCACCTTACATTGTACATCAGTAGGGGGACAAGAGGCCACCTTATATTTAACATCATTAGGGAGACCAGTTGTCACCTTACATTGTACATCATCAGAGGGATCATAGGTCACCTTACATTTTAAATCAATAGGGGTCCAAAGGTAATCTTTTATTGCACCTAATAGGGGGACCTGGGGATACCTTATATCGTACATCATTTGGGGGACCAGAGGTCACCCTATAATGTACATCAGTAGGGGGATTACAGGTAACCTAATATTGTATTTTACATAAGTAGAGGGACCAGAGGGCACCTTATATTGTACATCAGTAGGGAGACCAGAGGGCACCTTATATTGTGCATCCGACTATTGGTCACCTAATATTGTACTGTACATTAGTAGAGAGACCAGAGGTCACCTTATATTGTACATCAGTAGTAAAACCAGAAGTCATCGTATATTGTACATCAGCAGAAGGACCTGCGGTCCTCTCTTGTATATCAGTAGGACACCTTATACTATACATCTGAGGGGGACCAGAGGTCACCTTATATTGTACATCAGTAGTAAAACCAGAAGTCATCGTATATTGTACATCAGCAGAAGGACCTGCGGTCCTCTCTTGTATATCAGTAGGACACCTCATACTATACATCTGTAGGGGGACCAGAGGACACCTTATATTGTACATCAGTGGGGGAAAAAGGATCACCTTTTATTGTACATCAGTATGGGGACCAGAGGACACCTTATTTTGTACATCATTACGGGGACCAGATATCACCCGATATTTAACATTATTACGGGGGCTAGTGGTCACCTTATATTGTACTGTACATCAGAAGAGGGGCCAGAGGTCACCTTATATTGTACACCAATAAGGGAACCAGAGGACACCTTATATTGTACATCAGTAGGGGGACCAGAGGACACCTTATATTGTACATCAGTAGGGGGACTAGAGGTCACCTTATATTGTACATGAAGTTTTGAAATTGAAAAGTATTTATTATTAAAAAAATTTGAACAAAGAAAAATTATATGCAAATTTAGAGTGAGTTCACATAACCTCAGAATAGAAAGTGGAAGATACGAAAAAAAACTAAACTCTGTTGGTGAGCAAACCACCCTTGCAAGAAATGAAAGAATTTGAAGAATGTGCGACATGAACTGTGTGGAAGATGAGATACACTCACTGATTGAATGCCCATTATATAAACATGATAGAGATGACTTTTTCAATATTATTGCTAAAAGTAATAAAAATTTCTATACTTTAACAAATAAAGAAAATTTTTTATGGATTATGTCTAATGAAAATGACATGTTCCTTATCAAGCTGGGTAATTTTTTAATCAATATCTTTAAAATAAGAAATAGCAAATTATGCAATGTAAACAAAGAAACAAATAAATACAAATGAGTAATATAAAAAAAAACTTTAAACAAACTTTTATTTACAGTATATTGATTATATATGTTGTAATCCCCAACTGCTGTAACATCATTTTTCTTTTGTAAGTTGCTGCTATCAATTTTGAATATCTTCTTGTATGTTTTTTTTCTTATTACTTGTATGCCCTGATGGGCCCCAAATTAGAATTAATAAATCTTATCTTATCTTATCTATTGTACATCAGTAGGAGAAACAGAGTTCACCTTATATTGAACATCAGTAGGGGGAACCAGAGGTCACTTTATATTGTACATTAAAAGGGGACCAGAGGTCACCTTAGATTAAACATCAGAAGGATGACCAGAAGTTACATACTAGTATGTACATAAGCAGGGGTACCTTAGGTCACCTTTTATTGTACATCAGTAGGGGGACCAGAGGTCACCTTATATTGTACATTAAAAGGGGACCAGAGGACATTTTATATTGTACGGGGAATAGTGGTCACCTAATATTGTACTGTACATCTGTAGCGGGACCAGAGGACACCTTATATTGTACATCAGTAAGGGGATGAGAGGTCACTTTATTTTGATCATCAGCAGTTGTACAAGGGTTCACCTTATATTTACATCAGTAGGGTGACCAGAGGACACCTTATATTATACATCAGTACGGGGACCAGAGGTCACCCGATATTTTTCGTGAGTACAGAGACTAGTCGTCACCTAATATTTTACTGTACATCAGTAGGGGGACTAGAGGATACCTTATATTGAACATCAATAAGGGGACCAGAGGACACCTAATATTGTACATCAGTAGTAGGACCAGAGGTCATCTTATATTGTTCATCAGCAGAAGGACAAGAGGTCACCTTATATTATACATAAGTAAAGGGACCAGAGGTCACCTTATATTTAACATCAGTAGGATGACCAGAGGTCACCTTATATTGTACATCAGCAGGGGGACCAAGGGTCACCTTATATTGTACATCAGAAGGGGGAACAGAGGTCACCTTATATTGTGCATCGGTAGGGGAGCAGAGGCTACCTTATATTGTTCATCAGTAAGGGAGACCACAAGTAACCTTATATCTAACATCAGAAGGGGGACCAGAGGTCACTTTATATTGTACATCAGTAGAGGGACCAGAGGCCACTTTATATTGTATATCAGCAGGGGGACAAGGGGCCACCTTATATTTAAAATCAGAAGGGGGACCAAAGGTCATCTTAAATTGTACATCAGTAGGGGGACCAGACACCACTTTATATTGTACATCAAAAGGGGGACCAGAGGTCACCTTATATTTAGAATCAGAATGGGGACCAGAGGTCATCTTATACTGTACATCAGTAGGGGGACCAGAGACCACTTTATATCGTACATCAAAAGGGGGACCAGAGGTCACCTTATATTTAACACCAGAAGGGGGACTAGAGGTCACCTTATATTGTACATCAGTAAGGGGATGAGAGGTCACTTCATATTGATCATCAGCAGGGATACCAGGGGTGACCCAATATTGTACATTGGCAGGGGGACCAGAGGTCATCTTACATTGTACATTAAAAGGGGACCAGAGGACATCTTATATTGTACATCAGCAGGGGGACCTGAGCTACGATAAATAGACCGGAAATGGAACAGAAACAGCACAGAATTCCCATGGTGTGGGGATTTTAAATTAATATTATTTGTATAGTTTTGTTTAAATACGAGCGCGCAGGTCCGATGAACGAAAACTTTTATTGGTATGGCCTTACATGTTTATGTCAAATGCAAATAATTATAGCATAGCTTGCAAGGCCAAATTGGACAAAAAAGACACTTCAACTTCGCAAATCTATATGGGAATAATAGACATACATGTCATTAAAAGTTATCTCTTTTTTGAGAGTATCGTTGAACCTTAATTTGACTTTAGAATATATCAGAATCACTATTTAGAGCATAAGGTGGGCTTGACTGGTCAACATAGAAAGCATACTCTTTCATAGCTCTTGACTTCGTGTTTCATTTTCTCCTCAAAGAGTTTGTAGATTTGTCTAGATGAATCACTGGTTGTTATCTTATTGTATTTCATTAAATATTTTTAAAAAAAAAATTGCTAAACACATTCTTTCTCTGTTTCCGTAGATCGGTGGGTATACTTTGGAGGAAAATGGTTATTCAATATACAATAACAGGATAGAGGATCCATTTAAGACTTTGCCTTCAATATGTCCAAACCCGCCGGAGTGTAAAAGATGTATGAAACAGGTCGGCAGTCAGGATAACTCCACTCCCGTGAATGGGTAATTTTTGTTGTTAATCGGTTTTAGTTCAACTGAGCCGAAGGCTCAAGTTAGCTTTCCTGATCGCATTCTGTCCGTCGTCCGTCTAGCTGTTTGTCCGTCCGTCTGCCTGTTAACTTCTTACATTTTTGATTTCATCTCAAGAACCACTGGGTCAATTAAAGACTCAATTTTAACCAAACTTGGTACAAAGCTTCCTTGCGTGATGGGGAGTATAAATTCCTAAAATTTATAGTGGAGTCATCAAAAAAAAATTCTCAAGAACCACTGGACCAGAAAAGCTGAAAATAATGTACAAGCATCTTTGGTTAGTGTAGATTCGAAGTAACCCCCGGATGAAGGGCGGAGCCATAATAGGAAATCCAATTTTTACATTGAAATATACAGGAAAAAATCTTTGAAAGTTTTCTTCTCAAGACCCACTGTGCAAGAAAAGCTGAAACTTATGTGAAAACATCCTTGGGTAGAGTAAATTCGTAATAATTATTGGATAAAAAATGACGGGTATAAAGCGGGGCAACAATATGGAATCCAAGTTTCACCTTGAATTATATAGGGAAAAATTTGAAAGTCTTCATCCCAGGAACTACTGGACCAGAAAAGCTGAAACTTATATGAAAGCATCCTGGGTTAGTGTAGATTTTAAATTGTTCAAATTATGACCCCCAGGGGTAGGACTGGCCAATAGGGAATCCGTGTCTTTTATTGAATACATTGTATATAAAAAAATGTTTAAAATCTTCACAAGGACCTCTGGGCCAGAAAAGCTGAATCTTATGTCGGGGCATCCTTGGGTACTGTATATTTTAAATTATCCAAATTTACGTGGGATAGGGTGGGGTCACAATAGGTATTACAAGGGGAAATCTGGTAATGAACAGCATATCAATGGCTACTCAAGTGAGCAATGTGCCCCATGGGCCTCTTGTTTTGTATTACCCCTTTCGTAAAATAAAAAAAATTGCTTGTATGGATTATTTCAAAAGAAGCATTTACCTTTTTCGAGTACTTTGTACGCTTTTATAATATATATGCTTGATTGCATGAATTTTTATTTCAGAGAAGATGCCTCTATGACACCACTTATATTGGGTGTACTCTTTGGGGTAGCGGTTCTAGCCATTGGTGTTGAGAGCATTTTTTTGTTAAAAGTTTTCCGTGGTACCAAAAAATCCTCAGGTAATTTAAAAAATAACTTTGAATTCTCCTATGGTACAAATTATTAATTATATGTTTAATAAATTACAGGTACCTAAAAAATTTCGATCTTGTAATTTTATAAAAACCAGGCGACGATCCCTATCTTCATCCCCGATATCCTTCTTCCTCGAACAACGTCATTTCTCGTGAAGTTGATTACTCTGTCAGTTCAAGCGCATTAGAAAATGAACACGATTTCCAAATGCAAGTGCAACCACATATACAAAGGACATGATGTACAGGTCGTCACTGAAAAAGGAATGGGGACCAGAGATGAAACTGTGAGGTCCAAAATCAGTTTCTGTAAAATCACACAGTAAAAGACGCTTATGGCAAAGTGCCAGAGACAAGCAATTTCTGTTCGTTATCAGCGTAACTTGTTATATCCGTAGAGTATACAATACAGTTTTTATCTCTTGGGAAAGAAAATCACTGTAAACGTTAATTCATTAATTAAAGGCGTGTTCGCTATAACCGTGTTTTAATGTATTATTGCAAAAATATGAGAGACTAACTAAAGAATCATTATTTCATTATTATGTCTTTTTCAGACATAATACCAAGTGCTTTGCAAAAATTTAGGGTTGTTATCGGATGTAAGCATTTTTGTTTTGAATGAAGTTAGAATGGTGGTCACCTTTCTGTGCAATTTTGGATTTTTCAATAGATATGGAGGAAATATGTTTCTGTGTGTTATATTCATAATAACCAATACTATTGTATGTACATATAATTCTAATCTTCTATAGTTGAGAGAGAGAGCTAGAGCATATAAAAGATGCATTCAAAATGTACTTATTATAATACTGATATCTTCAGTTATATTCCATTAACAAATTAAACATCCATATTATATGATTGACATCAATTATACAAATAAATAAAGTAAAATTGATTAAAGCATACTTTTGTTTTCCTATTTATTACTTTTATCATGGCCTCCTCCAATATTTTATTTAGGATCCTCATCAGCTCTGATAGAAATGTCGTCACTACATTTCTGGTCTAATTCTGTTTTCCAACAATAAAAAGTCCTGTACTTCTGTTCAATTTGTTATGAATACTTGTAAACTTTGAATTTTCCGAATTGCAGTACCGGTTTATACAAAATTTATAACGACAAGTTTCTCATCTTAAAGATTTGTTAAAAACTGTATCTCAAAGAACTTTGGCTTTTTAAACATAAAAAGCGTCTTTTGCCTAAATTTTGAATGAATCGCTAAACAATTTTTTTTCTGCATTTTTTTTTTCACATCACGACAGGACTGACGAAATACTGTAAACGTATTATATTTGGCTGTGTATTCTATTTAGCCCCTTTTGCGGAAAGCATCTTCCGCTAAATCAATGTCTTGTCCACATATACAATAATATAAAGCACATTAATATAAAGCACTAAATCAAATCTACGCTAACTTGTTAAAATATCAATTTCCGCCAAATATCGCACAGGCCAAATAAAATACCTTTACACTATACGGATTTAACAAACATTCTAACATGTCCTACTTATTTGCGTTTTTTTTTTTCAGGTCCTAACTTTCAGAATTATTTTTATACCCCCGCTCCGAAGTAGAGGGGGTATACTGTTTTAACCTTGTGTTTCTGTCTGTCTGTGCATCCGTGTGTCTGTCCGTAACAACGTTTCGACGCAGTTTTCTCAGCAACTACTCATCGCAGATGCTTGAAAATTTAACACAATCTTCTCTGAGGCATCCCATACGATGAGACTTAATTACAGTGTTTGCCCACAAAAGGTCATAATCCTTATTTTTAACATTATCTTCATAAAATTAGTTTCCTATGAAGTTTGTTAAAAAGTGGACTGTGTTAGGGTATTACTTTAGCTAAATGAAGAATTCGATTAAAATGTGGTAAACGTTAGATCTAGAGTCATTTGAAAAAATATAATACATATAAATTAAAGTACCAAAGTATAGATTATATTTTAAATAGAACACTACCTCCATAAATGTCAGCTGAGTAGCATCTGCACCTGAAGATTTCCTTTGGACTTGATATATTTCATATCCTCCATTACCATCACCGTTTTTGTTAAATACTTTTATTAAGTTATTATCAATCACCAGTTCTTCATTTTTTATCATTTCGTAAACCTGTTCTGGCAAATCTCGATATTTTTGACATAAAGTTGAAGAGCTGCCACATAGTTTAGCAAGAGATTTATTTGTACCTTGTAGAAGAGAAAACATGGCATTGATAGCAAAGGCGGTCCATAATTCTGGTTCATAGTCTTGATTGTCGAATTCAGCTTTAATTTCAGCACACTTAGGTTTAAACTGTTTGTTAAAGCTTCCCGACATAAAACATTTATTTCTCTGTTCAAAGTACTCTTTTGTCCAAGGGTTGATATCATCTCCATCAGCAAGCATATCATGCAGATATTCTTCAAATTTGGATTTCCCAATTACAGGTATCATTTGAAGTGACAACGAAATGGTTCCTTCTAGTTTATGCTTACCAGCTATTATGTTTTGTTGTTTTCCAAACGCCTCTGAACCTATAAAAAGATATGACCAAGGATTTATTGTTTCGTGTAGCTCGGTCATAACTTCCTGTACAACATGACTTCTTAAAAAAAGAAGAACAACTGTAGCATACGGCGTTTTTTGAAGATCATCACGAATCTTTTTGTACTGATCATCTTTAACTTTGATTTCATTTGCAATGCATATTTTCATATCTTTAGCTGCGCGTACAATAGCGTTCCTTCCTCCCTCACCATAGCTTCCGTCACTGTAGATAATCTGTATGTACGAAGAATTTAGTGACTTCACTATATTAACCATCGCAAGAGCTTGTTTGTCGTCAGGAGTGCACGTGCGCATGAAGTATTTATAGTTAGATCTGTCACTCAACACAGCAGCAGTGGAGGCGTAACTTATTTGAGGAAGATCAAATTTCTGAAGTACTCTTGCTGTCGCTATGCTGATTTCGCTTCCAAGAGCAGCAACAAATCCAAGAAGCTTACTTCTAACGTCTAAAACATAAGAACCATTCGATAAACGTATCCCTTCTTTAAAAAACCTTAAAAGTTTTTCTTGAATAAGAAGAGGTTGGTTACAACTATTAAAGATAATGTATCCGATTTTATTCTTTCCAAACATCCAGGCATATCTATCTAGTTTTTCATTCACTGTTTCTATTGCGAACCTAATTCCTTCTACAACTTCCCATCCATTGGAATCTCGAATAAGTCCACACTTTATAGGATCATTGTTGTCTTTATCAAATACAGGAACAACTGCCCCGACATAAAAATCGCCTTCTTTGAAAATAATTTCATCAAACAAATTGCTATTTCGACATGATTCACATGTTTTCCCCACATTACACTGCGCTTTAATGATATCAGGCCATGATAAACCATTCGGATTTTCCGTGTAGTCTTTGAGTAACGTGGTATTTAAATTTAATGTTGCATTCACGAGTAGACCTCATCAAAAGTCAATAATTGTATAATATCGAATAGCATTCGAGCTCAGTAGCCCATTAAATATATTACAAAATAGGAGCGGTGCAAACACGGACCTCCAAAACATCAAAGGTTGGATCAGGTGGGTTGGAGGGGTGAGCATCCTTTACCGACCTGTTAAAAAAGCTAAATGCCTTTGAGTCATCATAATCAAGAGAAAAATAAATCAGATTCAAAAGATTCCAAGCTCTTTGTACCACAGTAGATTATTACATTAACAATCATGAATGAAATCGAGAATAATAATAATAATAGAATAACACTATTTGGCTTTTTTTCTTCAAAGGGATAGAAGTGTTTCCAACATGTAATGTTCAGGGAAGAGCTGTAGAATACGCAAGTAGAATAATCAACAGGAGGTTTACGGAACAAAAAGATGAAAGTTTGGCTCCTATCATAGGTAAACATTAAGAAACATTCAATTAAACAGGAAATCTTGAGTATATATACATTTTTAATCTTTGAATCAATATTCATCAAAAACATACCTTAATTGTGTGTCCTGTAGGGTATCTTCTTTCGAAGATTTTTTTAATATCCGGGGCTAGCTACCTCGGTTCACACTTAATTTTCATCTACATCTACACCTTTCTTACTGGTAACTGGTGAGATCTATGTTAGAAAATGATTGAATGACTACTCCCTATCATCTGTTGATCTACATACGCCGTTTTAAACATGCAGTGACCCGAAACGTCCTCGATTCTTGCACCTGTTTATCGAAAGCAACGGAAGTGCCGATTTCTAACGATGAAAATAATGAGGCGTCCCGGAATTACACGGAAAAGTTTGGCGCGGTTTCTGACATCTCAAGATTGTCCATGTAATTCCGGGACGCCTCTATATTTTTCATCGTTAGAATTCGGCACTTCTGTTGCTTTCGATGTCTGTGCTTGGTATCGAGGACGTTTTGAGTTTACTGTATGCTTTATACGGCAATTTCAAGTCGGCAGACGTTTGAAAGGCGTTATTCAATCATTTTTGAAGCTAGATCTCACCCGACACCGGTAGGAAAAGTGTACATGTAGATATAGATAAAAATTAAGTGTGAACCGAGGTACGTACCCCTGATTTTCAAGATGGCGAGTGACGCTTTTCTTCTTTAATATACAGTAAATATGACATATTTAAAACATGCTTATTTCAGCGAATTTTTATTTTAATGAGGGTATTCAGCAACACCTAGAAAAACACATAATACACAAAATACACCATCCTGAAACCAAGCGCCTCAAGGAAGTACATTTTCACATTGATAACATTGATTTCAATCTATCTCTCTTAACAATAAAACTTAGAGGTACATGTATGTGATAGAATAATGCCCAGGAAAAAATAATCTCGTACAGGAAAACAATAAAGTTCAACTAATAACTCAAAAAATTACAAAAACCTAACAAGCAAACAGAAATGTCTACCTCATTTATGGACACAAGTGCACGTTTCTCATATCTGATAAAAAACAAAGGACCCCCCCCCTAAATAAAAACATAATTTTTCTTACTTTTGTCTATAAAGTCATAGAAAAACCCCCCCCCCCCCCCCCCTAGATAAAAACTTATAGTTTTTCTTACTTTTTTCTATAAAGTCATAGAAAAAAGAATTCTTTTTAGGTATTAGTTCAATTATATAAAAAAAAAATTATCAAAATCTTAATGTGGTTTTCAACCTAGTGACTCTACTATAAATAAATCTGTGGAAAAAAAAATTATGTCAAATCTAGAGAAAGGCTTGGACATAAGATTTGTCTTCTGGGACAGAATTATAACTCGTGTAAATACATGCAATTTTTGCATTTTGGGTCGTTGCATTTTTATTGGTATAAATTTACTACCTCCTAATTTGAGAATTGCTCTTTTGTGAACATTTTTTAAAGATTAGGCACTTGTCGTTACATGTATATGTACTGAAAATGTTCTTTCAGGAAGGAGTCAGTATGTATACATGTTAGGCATTCCAGAGATATCAAATGATAACGTGTGGTTCAGTTTTAAAAAGATGTTTAAAGTTCTTTTGGTGGTATTTAAAAGAAATTGCTGATGATAAATATTTTTTAAATTTTTGTATGATATTTAGATGAAAATACGTCGTGAATGCCTTGAACATAAATTACAATTAAAAGGACGGGCTTTTAAACGCCACATGACCTAAAATTCAATCAACTATCATTGAAAAATGGAAATATCTACACGTAAATTCCTTGTCTTCTATTTTCGATATTCAGTGAAGCAAATATATATATATTTAAGAATATCATTCCTTGTATGTAAAGAGATTTTGTAGAGGAACTGGCATTACCATCAATATTTCCGATTCACTTTGAGATGTTATCTTCGAAGCCCAAATATACGGTACGATTTTCTAAGATATATTATTTTACTTTTATCTAAAGTGTCGGTCTTTTTCATCGTGAAAATGATATTAATTTTGATGTTGAAGTGATTTTTGAAGAACAAAAAACTATAACATAGAGATGAAGGAACGAATAATAAAAAAAAACTTCAGTTGTGTGGTTCACATTTGTTATTGGTTTAAGACTTCGTTGTGAATTGAATAATTTATACATGCATGTATGTAAACATAGCTAGATAAGAAATAAATATTTTCAGATATTAATTAGTCGATCATGAACATTCAACTTTTTACTCTGTTTATCGTCGTGGGCGTTTCTCGATGTCAAAGAATCGCCATGCTTCAGGGAGATGTACATCTTGGAGGGTTGTTCCAAATATTTAGTGATGGGGACTGTAAGAATGATGTAGAAACAATGTCTGTTCGAAACTTTGAGGCTGTGAAATGGACACTTAACAAGCTAAATCAGAATCAATATATTCCAGGAATAAAACTTGGTAAGTACATGTCATGATATATGTGGAGTTATTAAAAGATCAGGCATTATGGTGCTCTCTGATTGGTCTAGACGCCTTTTTCTGAGATGTACCTCAGAGTGAGTTCACCTCACATGACGTTCTTGGGGGTTTATTCGGGTTTTCCCTCATGACCAAACTCAGATTTGCTTACATTTTTTTCGACCAATCAGATTGCGTATTGCAAAGCATGAGTCATTGTGAATGAAAACATGTCAGACACCAGAACCAAGGAGATTAAACGCTTTTGAAAGTAAATGGTTGAGTATTGATTGTTTAATAATATTGTTTCCCATTTTAACTACTAGTTTTTAAGCTGTTGAAGTATAACAACATGTGAAAAGTGTTGTTACACTTTGAATTTTATTATGAGTGTTTATATTTGATGGAGACAAGAACGAAAGTGTCAAAAGTGTTGTAAAATTCCTGAACATTTAATCTTTTGAATTCGGTCTACTCGTGACTTTACGGACCTGCTCAGGTATCGGTTAACCTTGGCCTTCGGCCTCGATGAACCAATACCTGACCAGGTCCGTATAGTCACGAGTAGACCTCATCAAAAGTCAATAATTGTATAATATCGAATAGCATTCGAGCTCAGTAGCCCATTAAATATATTACAAAATAGGAGCGGTGCAAACACGGACCTCCAAAACATCAAAGGTTGGATCAGGTGGGTTGGAGGGGTGAGCATCCTTTACCGACCTGTTAAAAAAGCTAAATGCCTTTGAGTCATCATAATCAAGAGAAAAATAAATCAGATTCAAAAGATTCCAAGCTCTTTGTACCACAGTAGATTATTACATTAACAATCAGGAATGAAATTGAGAATAATAATAATAATAGAATAACACTATTTGGCTTTTTTCTTCAAAGGGATAGAAGTGTTTCCAACATGTAATGTTCAGGGAAGAGCTGTAGAATACGCAAGTAGAATAATCAACAGGAGGTTTACGGAACAAAAAGATGAAAGTTTGGCTCCTATCATAGGTAAACATTAAGAAACATTCAGTTAAACAGGAAATCTTGAGTATATATACATTTTTAATCTTTGAATCAATTTCCATCAAAAACATACCTTAATTGTGTGTCCTGTAGGGTATCTTCTTTCGAAGATTTTTTTAATATCAGCGGCTAGCTACCTCGGTTCACACTTAATTTTCATCTACATCTACACCTTTCTTACTGGTAACTGGTGAGATCTATGTTAGAAAATGATTGAATGACTACTCCCTATCATCTGTTGATCTACATACGCCGTTTTAAACATGCAGTGACCCGAAACGTCCTCGATTCTTGCACCTGTTTATCGAAAGCAACGGAAGTGCCGATTTCTAACGATGAAAAATAATGAGGCGTCCCGGAAATACACGGAAAAGTTTGGCGCGGTTTCTGACCTCTCAAAATTGTCCATGTAATTCCGGGACGCCTCTCTGTTTTTCATCGTTAGAATTCGGCGCTTCTATTGTTTTCGATGTCTGTGCTTGGTATCGAGGACGTTTTGAGATTACTGTATGCTTTATACGGCAATTTCAAGTCGGCAGATGTTCAATCATTTTTGAAGCTAGATCTCACCCGACACCGGTAGGAAAAGTGTACATGTAGATATAGATAAAAATTAAGTGTGAATCGAGGTACGTACCCCTGATTTTCAAGATGGCGAGAGACGCTTTTCTTCTTTTATATACAGTAAATATGACATATTTAAAACATGCTTATTTCAGCGAATTTTTATTTTAATGAGGGTATTCAGCAACACCTAGAAAAACACATAATACACAAAATACACCATCCTGAAACCAAGCGCCTGTATGATTGTGCTAAGCTATATGATTCTTTCAGTGTATTCCAACTTATTTATTACTGGTAAAACAATCACATATGAAGTGTTAACAAATAATTTAACATCAATATGACAAACCCTCTTTGTTTGTATACTTTTAAAGGAATAATCGGTCCAGAGTACAGTGGAGAAGCTGTAGACACTTCATTATATATCAGCTCACTGGAAAAGAATTACAAAGTCCCACAATCACTCTTCTCAGCAACGGCATCTGCTCTAAAAGACGGCAATAAATATCAAAATATACTTAGACTGGTCCCTGATGACACAAAACAAATATCGGTAAGGTTGATTATTTATTGAATTTAAAAATCAAAGTAAAGTCATAATTTATTTCATTTCAACAAAATATGGTCAATGAATTTTAAAAATAGAGAGATAAATTGAATGGATGAAGCAAAAACATAAGACGTGTCTGAATGACTATCAAACATGGAAGTCAAGAAAGAAAACAGATACATGTAATTGCTAAGAATTTATTTCATATAGTAATGAATATTTTTCTACCAGTTGGTTAAGAGCATTTTAATACAATGCAAAACATATTTCAGAGAACAGGTAATTTTGTAAGGAAAGAACTTGACATTTGCTTTAACAAAAGTGTATTAAATGATATATTGAAGTATGAATTAGAAACCACAAATTCCTAAGTTTTAATAAAGATTTCTATTCGTTATAATATCAATTTGAATGATTCTGAATAAATCTATATAAATTGTATAACATTAAATGCTATTTTTTTTAAACCTTAAAAACAAATAAATAATATTACAAGAAATCAAACTTTTTTAACGAATTTAAATGAGAATCAAATAACTGAAAAGATTTTTATATTTGTAATTATAACGAAATTAATATCTTTTAAAGGAATTCGATAAATATAGTTTTTTTTATATATTTTTCTACACTAGGTCCTATTGTTCAATTGTAAATTCAGTATAACAAAGCATTGATTTAAAAAAAATAATTTTAATTTGTTAAAATGTTATGAAGAACAATCATCCAAATTCTAAGCAGAGAGATCATACAAATCTATCTTTCTCATATGACCTTTAAAATACTAATTGTGACATTGTAAACTTAAATTGTGCATTCACCTGTATTTTTTTGAAAAGTCGCAGAAGTCACCAATTTTTAGTGGAATTTTCATTCAGATACATGTAATATAACCGGCATCTACCAAAAGATTATGAGAAATATGATTTTTCAAAGAGTTTTACTCAACATTTCTGAAAATTCGTAAAGAGGGTGAGGGCTGTAGACAGTATTTTCTTAAAGAAAATAACTTTTGAAATGGGACATTTTGAGGCTTTTTCTATTTAAAAAAGAGAAAATGCATGAAAATTATGACGTCATATTTTCGGAAATGTACTTCTCCATGCCATAATATTCTTTCCTGATTTATCATAGTCATATACTGAAGATTTCTTATTTTTTCGCCAAAACTTATAATCGCGAAAGGGTTTTCCAACGTCAAATTGCAATAATAATAATTCGCGAATGGACGGTTGATCAAGAGATTTTACATAGATTTCATCACCCTAAAAATAAGGGCGATAAATTTTATTTCGCGAGTGGTGCTTCTCGCGAAATAACACGACAATTAATTCACTGGTATATTTTATGAATCTACAGTACTCAACTAATATTTAAGGCCAGTTTTAAAAATTTTGAAAACACATTTTTCGGTCACAATAAAGCTAAAACTGTACACTTTAAAAATATTTTGATAGGTTCTAAGTGTGTTTCCTTAAATATGCGTATTATTTACAAAATGTATGTTTTAATTTTTTATTTTTTCATGGGGATATCTAAATTCCGTCATCTGATTGATCATTAGGATAAGCACCTTATTTTTTTCTGTGTATTTTTTAACAATTTTGTGTTATTGTTTTTGATTTCATCGTCCAGATCTGTATAAACTATAATTTTTTATTGTATCGAAATTCTAGGTCATCGTATCTCTGTTGCAAAAACTGGAATGGAACTACATTGGTGTCTTTTACGAAAACAATACCTATGGAGTAGGCAACTATGATGAATTTAGGATGCAGACTCAATCAAGAAAGATATGCATTGCATACGCTTCAGTAGTATCTATGGAAAATGGTCTTGTAAATTCCCAAGAACTTCAAAAAAGTGTCGAGTCCGTGATTTTTCATACTGAGAGTAGAGTTACAGGAGTAGTAGTATTTGCGTCCACCAAAACAGCCAAAGTGTTTCTCAATGTTGCCAACAAACTCAGAGATCAGTACAATTTTCGACTTGGAATGATCTTTTCTGAGGGGGCCTCTAATATAGATAAAGTGACTTTAATCCAGTATCGTGTAGCAAAGGGTTCTTTTTTCACTAGTCCTCCGCTGTTGTCCTTTGAGAGTTTTCAGTTACACTGGACAAATATTATGACAAACAAAACTGTTTTTAATCAGGAAGTATCATCTAATCCGTGGTTAGGGAAGGTTGTCGATAAGTTCATATCCTGTGATATTCAGAATCCTACCTGCTTGATGCCAACGTTTGCTGACGTAGATTCTGTCACTGGTGATAATGTGTTTGAGGGTTACGCAATTTTGTCCACTATCATGCAAGCCAAACTTCTCAAAGACCTCCAAAGAGAGGAATGTGGAGAAACAGAGGGTTTGTGCAGCAATCTTAATACTACTCTGTGGTACAATACGTACAAACTTGTAGAAAGAGGTAAAAATACAAATATAAGTCTCAAGGAAGAAATGCCTGATGGTTTACGACAAAACCTAGGAATAACTTTCAATGGAAGAACTGAAGCTAACATAACAGGACATTTGGATGAATATGAAGTTTACCATTTCCGAAATTGCATTCTGAAAGGTCAAGAAATGTGTTTAGAAAAGGTAACTAGAACGAATGTATCTATAATAAAAAGCACCTCTCTTTCATTTCTTTTAAAATAGGGCATTTGCACGTGTATTGATGAGCAAGCATAGATTCTAAATATTTGTTTGTTTGTATGTTGCTTTATGTCCCTATTGAGAATTTTTCTTATTGAGACGCCACCACTTGCCGGTGGAGAAATGCAAATTTTTGTCCCTTACTTGGCACTTACGACCGTTGAGCAGTGAGGGATCTTTTTTGTGCCAACACCTACTGCGACACGGAACTTCGGTTTATACGTTCTCATCCAAAAAGATCAGTATCCACGTGCACCTAATGGTTGAAAATGTCAAGCACCTGTGATTCTCCCGTCTCACAGAGAGATTTGAATCCGCGACGTAAGGATCAACTACTTACTGCGCGACTTTATAGCAGACGCTCTAATCACTGCACAGCGCCATTTGGGCGACTGATACTACCTGCGTATTGGTAAACAGGTTCGAAATATAATTTTTGCGACGTCTTTACATGAAAATGGTTGAAGCCAAAATGAACATATAAATATTCTAAATATTTAATGCCTTTATTCAGACAGGAAGATAAAACAATTCACTTTTTGTTTATAGGTTGGATGGTACAACAATTCAACGTTAGATTTAAAAACGGACCTATTGAGAGATTACACAAAGGACGAGAATGGCTTAATTTGGCCGGATATTATAAAGGCTCAGTGTGATAATCAGAAGAAATGTGAATCTTGCCGAAATAGTAGCTTGGCAAATGACGTTATTTTTCGAAAAGGTGATTTGTATGTTGCCGCAGTAGTTCCTGTCTATAACAAAGACATATACAACCCTATGAAGTGTGGTGATATTCGTACATCGAATGGGTGGGAGGTAGTGGAAGGCATTCGGTTTGCAGTAGATATGGTGAATAAAAAGCTTGGCAGTTTTGCTAATATGTTTGGAAGAAAGAAAATCGGTTACGTAATTTTAAACAGCTGTAATCAGCCTTTGCTGATTCAGTCAAAACTCCTCAACTTTTTCAGGGAAGGTCTGCATTTATCAGATGGTTCTGTAATTTCTGATATTTCAAATAATACCCTTGGATTTGTTGCTGCATATGGCAGCAGCAGCAGTATAGCGGCAGCTAATGTACTTCAAGAATTTAATTTACCTCAAATCAGTTACGCCTCTACTGCTGCTGTTCTAAGTGACAAATCCACCTATAAATACTTCATGCGTACGTGTACTCCGGATGACAAACAAGCTATGGCGATGGTTAACATAGTGAAATCACTCAATTCTTCGTACATACAGATTATCTACAGTGAAGGAACCTATGGCGAAGGCGGAAGAAACGCTATTGTGCGCGCAGCTAAAGACATGAAAATATGCATTGCAAATGAAATAAAAGTTCAAGAAAATCAATACAAAAAGATTCGTTACGATCTTGAAAATACTCCCTATGCTACAGTTGTCCTCCTGTTTTTAAGAAGTCATGTTGTACAGGAAGTTATGGCCGAGCTACACGAAACAATAAATCCTTGGCCATATCTTTTTATAGGTTCTGAGGCGTTTGGAACTCGACAAAGCATAATAGCTGGTAAGCATAAACTAGAAGGAACCATTTCGTTGTCACTCCAAATGACACCTGTGACTGGGACATCTATGTTTGAGAAATATCTTTACGATGGACTTGCTGATAACAATGACATTAACCCTTGGACGAAAGAGTACTTTGAACAAAGAAATGGTTGTTTCCTGTCTGGCAGCTTTAATAAACTCTCTGCTTCTCAGTGTACGGATATTGAGGAAGAATTTAAAAACAAAGATTATCAACCAGAACTATGGACCTCTTTTGCTATCAATGCCATGTTTTCTCTTCTACAAGGAACAAATAAATCTTTTGCTGACCTCTGTGGCAGCCAGTCTTCTACTTTATGTCAAAGGTATCGAGATTCTCCACAACAGGTGTACGACATAATTAAGAATGAAAAACTGGTGATTGATGATAGTGGGATTCCATCCAAAGTTTTCAATGAGAATGGCGATGGTAATATAGGATATAAAATATATCAAGTCCAGAGGAAGGCCTCAGATGCCAGTCAACTGATATTTGTTGAAGTAGGTTTTCTATTTTAGAAAAGCAATTATAATGTCTACTTTAAACTGAATATGTAAATATTAATATATGAATATCAATAGTACATATTTATACAACTTTGATTGCTGGACATTAAGTATGAAGAAAGGGTTAAGAAATATTGATTAATGTTGAATTTGCATCATATATTTATATCTGCTTCACATTTGGATGTTTTACCGATTATAGATGATAAAGGTTAACTAACAACTAAATTGTATGACAAAAGAGATTACCAGCTTTTCTAACGCCTACCTTCCATATTGATGTACTGGTAGTAATGTCCCGCAAACTTATTTGATACTCAAGATTATTCTCTTATTTCAAATAACAACATCGTTTAAAGTCAGCATTTCGAACATTCTACGGTCATTAAAATAATCTAGTGAGAAAATTTAACCTAAGTCTTTGTCGTATTTTGGCTGACTTTTCATACTTATTGTTAGACGTATGTTTTTATACTAAGTTTGCCTACGGATGTTCAAATTATTTGATCAATACAAAGGGCTAATGGTTGGTGTGACTGGACTAAGTAGGGGTGCTCATTCCTCCGAGGCACCTGATTCCTTCTCTGCATTGTTAATGTTCTGTTTACAGATTTGTATTGATTTAAGTTTTTATGAGATCGATCCCTGTTTTTTATCTTTATCCCTTTTCATTTTACTTAATTAGATAGGCCGATATACCTTAGATGAGGACGGATATTCAGTGTATGAAAGGATAATAAAAGATCCATTCAGGACGTTGCCATCAAAATGCCCGAATCCCTCAGAGTGTCAAAAATGCATGAAACAGATCAATAACCAATCTTTCAGTCCTTCTTCAAAGAGGTATCCTATATTTACATGTACTTCAAATCGAAATTATATTAACAAAAAGTAAAAAAAAAAAAAGATTGTTTATCATTTCTTGTATTGCAAGCTCATTTACGTATCCTTTCTTATGTAAAATATTTATTCCATACTTTGACATTTAAGATATGTATAATTTTCTTTCAGCGAAGATAATTCCATTTTGCCAGTGGTTTTTGGTGTCCTGTTTGGGTTAGCTGTTCTGGCATTGGTAATAGTTAGCGGAATATTGTGTAAAGTCAGTCGTGGTTGCGGAAAATCTTCAGGTAAGGTCTTTAAAATTAAGTGGAGGGAATTTCAAACGTTTTACTGGTGGATAATTGGAGAAATATACTTAAATGTACAATGTATCAGAACATGCATAATAGTACATACATATAAACATAGAATTTTATGGTCTCTTTACTTTCTTCTTCTTGTTCTTATACCGGTATTTCTTTTAAGCGATTGGAAAAACATAATTACATTAATATTAGTTTGTTATTAATAATTGATATTTCTTTACATATTCATATCAGAAGATGACCCATACCTCGATCCGAGATTTTCGACTTCTCCTGGGACAGATTCGAAAGATTCTGGATACTCTGCGAGTCCAAACATAGTGGGAAATCCTCAAAGTGTGGAAAATATATCAGATCTTCAGACACAAAGACAACAGTACATGAAAAATGCCACTTACCAAGGCGATTAAAAGTTTGTACTTTGGTTCAACATGCTAGACTCAATTTCAGATAACTTTGGAAACAGGCAGCATAAAAAAGAATTTCTTTTTTTAGGAGAACATCAGAAAAAAAATATGACTTGCATTTATCTTTACCAGGTATAAAGGCACAGAGGAGATTTTGGCAGTGTACAATTTCAGCATAATATTCGACACATTGGTTATTACGTTCAATAAGAATTTTATTTGGATTTTCAATCACAAGTACTATAAACTTGGAGATTTCCGCCCGAAGGATACTCTAAGTGAACAACATTCAATTTTCCTTTAAAACTGGACACGATTTGTGAAAGGATCGTAGAAACTTTTCTTTCGAAGATGGTTATCTTTGTGCTCCACATTTGTTTTGTCTAGATTGTTCCCCTTCAGTCCCTATACGAGTCTTAACTTTTTTCATTGTTCAATGTTTATTTGCAGCACGGACTTTCTCTGAACTGATGTCTCCTTTATTTTCATTTACTACGTACTGCTACTTGTGCGAAACAAAATGACTTATTCATCATGTAATGACTCATTATAATTCATCGTGATATTATCGTTATAATTATAATATTCATTGTAATCTTCTTTGCATTTCTTAAAAATATTTTTTTTTCTTAAAAATATGTATGCATTTAAATATGCACAATGATCATTTACTTACTTAATATGTTAAATCCATAAGAGAGTCACCAAGATAGGGAGGTATTTAATATTTTTATCACTTACTTTATTTGTAGTAATGTATTAATTTTGATGTTTCTTTTCTTGTTGCTTAAACATTTTTTTTTAAATTTAAATTTATGTACACAATTTCTCTTTTCTTAACATATCTATTTTCCTTTGTAATAAATTTGCTTCAAGATTAACAGTATAAAAACATGTAACTGCTCCGTTGTTATGCTGTTCTTGATATGAAAGCCTTCACGAGATGCCTGACATTCACCCAAAATCAAGGATCAAGGAAATTGGAATTGTATAATCTGTTTTATTATGTATACCATTATAATGTTTTATCATGACGTTTTTTTACGCAGAGTTTTATGTCGGAGGTTAAAAAAAGAGAGGCATATTCTACTTAAATACTTGCAAATAATTTTTTTTAGATGAATCTATTGAAGAGAAAATATTTTCAATTCTGTATGAACTTATTTGGTGGTCAGAGGTCATAGTGCGACCGAATCAAACGGCGATATTTTGCCACATTTTTTTTTTATCAAGGTGCAAATGGTTTCGGTATATTTTTAAGTTATTAGCGATGAAATAGATGAAATGATTGAAACGCATGGATATTATTTAATCAACAGATGTACAATATATCTTCTTTCGATGTGAATAATATTTTGAATACTATAATTAGCCTAGTAAGCGCACCTACCTTTTTAACCCGAAATTCCTTTGAAGTTATGTAAACTAAAACAGGCGATACCACCACTTTTGACTTCAAATATATTAAGAAGTCATGAGATAGTAAGATGATTCTCATCAGCGATCATTGATCTTTCATTATAAACAGAGACTTCCTGGTCTGGACTGCTGATTATCAATGTAAACATTCAAATGTTAGAGCGAGGCGAACTTTCAAGACCAAACAACTTCTAGGTCATTGCGCGTCACAACATAGCAATGCAGAGGCCTGTTCGTGTAATAAATGCAGTTTTACTTGGATTGATTGATTGTATATTGTTTAACGTCCCTCTCGAGAATTTTTCACTCATATGGAGACGCCACCAGTTGCCGGTGGAGAGCTGCATATTTTGTCCTATACTCGGCACTTAGGGCCATTATGCAGGGAGGGATCTTTTTCGTGCCAGCACCTACTGCGACACGGGACATCGGTTTATACGGTCTAATCCGAAGGACCAGTCTCCACGTCCCACAGTGGGATTCGAACCCGCGACGTAAGGATGGACTCCTTACTGCGCGACTCTAGAGCAGACGCTCTAACCACTGCGCCACGCGGGCGACAGTTTTACTCGGAATTTATTCATTTCAAATGTAAATATTTTGTTAACTATAAACATTTATGAAACTGTTGAAGCACATTTGTAAAGGGGATGTGGAATCTTTGATTCAGTTATTAATAAAAACAAAACAGGCATAATTTTCATTTTAATGAAATTATTTTCTTTTTATTTTAACAAGTTTTTATCAAATCTGCTCAGAGAAACGCACACAATTCAAAATATAAGAAGGTAAAATATATTTCGCCATTAGTACCTGATTACGAAGTATTTGTTAAATATCACGTAAATATCGCACATAGATATCATGCAAAAATAAAAGTATATTCGGGGAAAAAATAATTAAATTATTTCAAATTGTTGAATTTTATGAATTTTCTTATCTGTGTTCTTGACAAAGGGTTGAACTGAAAATTTAAGTTATGATTTATCTGTATATGAATCATTTAATTTATTACCCCCCCCCCTTCCACTATTTTATCTGTTGATTATTTCAAATGCTAAATTGCTTGTGAAAACTTTATCGTCAAATCTAAAAAATAAAACAAAGCTACCACAATCACCCTTAAAAAAGTTTGTCAATAATTACAGTTGCATAATACATGTGCTCTAACGAGCAATATACATTCTACGTTCATATTACGTAAATTGAATTTTCAGTACCATTAAGGCATAGAACGCATACCCTCTAAGTTCTATGTCTAAGCAACAAATGAAATGGAAATGGATTCAATTTCGACCAGTTTCTTGACACACAACACCCACGAGCCGTCTTTTTTACCCGATGTGGTAGCCCCCCCCCCCCCCC
>PRKT01001036.1:55462-85353 GCA_003671525.1 Saccostrea glomerata | reverse complement strand
CCCCCCCCCCCCCACTACATGCAGCGCAGCGCCTATTCTCTGAAATTATATTTCCTACGAAAAATGATATTTTCGTCTTCAAAATGTTTAGCTTGATATACAATTTAGGTGTATATAATCATTTTTTTTCAAGTTGCCGATACACAATCAGTTCAAACAAACAGCAAAATAAAAACTTGAAGAAAGTTCTGTTTCAGATATACGTATATGTACGTGTCAAATGATATCGTACATTACATTTAAAACTATGCAATATTAACCATGGAAACATTCGATCATTAAACCACAATTCTACTAGTGAATAATATTATGTCAATTCAGTTTTCAAACCACACGGATGCACAAGATACTGAGTGAAAAAAGTTCACCTTTGCATGTGCACTTCCACTTGCATTTCTGCACACTTGTTACAGAATAAATGCCATTTTAAGAAAAAGTGTATTTTTCATTTTCTTAGTTTTTTAAATCATAAATATTCACTCGCAAATCTGTTCAAACAGCTTTAGAATTTAATTCTAATTTACTTTAAAACATGGTAACGTAAATATGGGTAACGTAGATATCGGTAACGTAATTTATATCGTTCTGAGATTTATCGTAACTTTTAATGCTATTGTTTAATTATTCCACTGTTTATAAAAGGCATATTCTAGTGCTTGAGTGTAAGGCAATTTGACCCATAGAAAACAGTGTAGTTCTCTTACTTAATTTATGAATAAATACTTACACGTCAATATCGATGATTTTTTTTAGCCATTGGACTCATAAGAATAGGGGGGGGGGGCTATTTTTGATAAATACAAATAAACAGTGTCTTTTTTACCATTCAATGCAATAGAAGAGGTGTTCAAGATGTTAAAAAGTTTCAACTTAATCCTATTGAGTCAGTTAAGCAATCCTTCAATTCCCTTTGAATTTTCAAATAGAAAAGTAATAATTTTGCGGTGACATCAAAATTTGATAAATATGTTAATTTTTTTTTTAATTTGTGACACCCATATGAATAAAGGGGTGTGATATTCAGAAAATATAACTCAAATGTAGGACAATCTTACTAAGAAAAAGACATGTAAATAATTTAAAACTACTTTTTGGTTTAAAATAAAAACTACACGATGATCGGCGACAGTAATGTAAATATCGATGTCTGCTATAAAATGGGATTTTCTCCTAAGACAATCATTCAAGTTACAACAAACAATTGTTGTATTTTAGTGAACAGCCATCAAAGGTTCATATGACTGGCAGAAAATAAAATTTATTTGAAATATTATACATGCTGTATTACTTAAAACACGGTACATTATTTAAAGTGAATTGAGACTATACTTTGAGAATCAGTGGCATACGCATATATACAGTGAGTACGTGCGTGAAACGCTAATTCATGAATACGCCCACTAAATATCCTGTGAGTGTGCTAAATTTCGAAAACGCAAAATTATGTAAACTTCAAAGTGATAATTGGACAATAACCAGGTTTTGTTAATTCCTTTGGTAGAATATATTTAAACTAATAGTTCCTTCAAAATACTACATTGATTAAAAATATTAGACCATTCGTTTATTTTGTAAAAGATTAGTGGATATACTTTTGAGACTTAAAGGCATACTTATATCGTTTATTGTGTCGACCATTGACCACATGTGAAGACATGTAAAATATTTGAATGAAAAGCAATTTTTTAATAATTGGTTATCAAATGTGGAATAATAAATTTATAAAAAAAAAAGCATTAACTACTCAACAAGAAAAACCATTTTTTATTATTTCAACAAAGATTACATGTATATCATTTAAAGTAACAAAATATGGTATGCTTTTTGAGGAAATGTATTTTATGCTTTCAAACATACAGTGCAAATAATTTAAAGACATGACTTTCTCTCTCTCCCTCTCTAAAATTAATACACATACAAATTGACCTATGGAAAGGTGCTGATATGGCAACATGTCTTGAAAAATTTTGGAATGACGGAATGAAAATATCACAATATGCTTTGATCCTTCAACACACGTTTTGAAATAAATTCTAAATGCTAGGTACATGTATTATGTAGTAAACAACGGGAAATGTTTTATTTTTATGTCAAATTATACAATATGTGCAGGAGACCGATGATTTGTTTTTCCTGAATCATTTATCCCCAATCAACCATCACGTGAAAATAATATTTTCGTTGCTAAATGCTTTAAAATAATTACTCCAACAAATTCTTCAAAGTCAATGTATTTCTTTATCCAGCGTTGCGTATTTTGATGATGTGTTTCACAACGTCATGAGAATTTCTAGTACCATTATCAAACCGCGGAGTCAGATATTAGGTTCTGGTACTCCGGAGAATTCTCATTGTTCACATCGTACATTTCCCTGTTATTATTTCTGGCACTTTTTGGTCTCTCTTGAGCACCCACTACCAGACTGACATACGTTCTGTTCCCGACTGACAGATGCCTGGTCCTCTCCTGGACCTCGGGATCGCTATCATATAAATCGTGATTGGAAATCAACGCTGTCCGCTCAACAATATCTTGTCCTGAACCTGTCAACTTGATATCACTAAAACGTTTGTCCTCAGAAATAATTCCATTTGGAATGTATCGTAGTTTTGAAGAGAATGATCGGATTTCTTTCGGTGAGCTGAAGTTATCATGGTGGTTGGTTTTAGGGGACTCGTCGTGATTGGAGTGGCTTTCGCTTTCTCTGAAAAGGTCCACGAGTGGTTGGCTATCCCCTGTTTTGTCACCATTATTCTCTGATTTACAGAACTGTAGGTAGGCCTGCCGGGTAGCTCTAGCCCAAGTTGTGTTCATTTTCAAAGTCTGACTACATCTCTGCAATCTCTGTCGTCTTATGCAAACATCTTCGCCGACCAACCAGTAAGTGAACATCTGCCCTTTTCCCTGTAAAATAATGTTACTTTTTCTTTGTATTCAATCATTCCTTGCAATTCAATATTGATAATTCATTCATTGTTTGACAGCTAGACATACCTTCATTTCGACCAAACCACGTGGTTCTAAAGTATACCCGCCTAATTTATCTAAGAAAGTTTTGCAGGATTCACTGATGTGGATTTTCAGGGCTATGTAGAGCAAAAAAATACATATATTTGTATGATTCATCTTTAACTGTAACTTCAGAATGAAGCCTTAAATTTAGACTGAAGACTTACGTTCCCCGTTAGATTCCATCCTAGATGCTGTGTTAACAGTATCGCCAAATAATGTATATCTTGGCATCGTGAGGCCAACTACTCCCGCTACACAAGGCCCTGTCATAATATCTTAAACTTAATGCATAGTAAAAGGGGTGTCAAGGGAAAGCACATATTCTAACAGTTCTCAAACGGCTTCATAAAAATGTTGTTTTCTTTTTTTTTTTTCTTTTTTTTTTTTATACATATGTATAATAATAATTACGATAATTCTCAAGTCAAAATGGCATAATGCAACATACATGTATCTAATTTTTTAAGTTGAACAAAAGAAGGGCTTAAAGATTACATTACGCAAAAGTTTCAGCTATCATTTGATTTACCTGAGTGCATTCCGATTCTCAACTTAAGAGTTTCGTTTGGAAGGAATGTAATTCGGAAAGTTTTTATGGCACGGAGAAGATCTAACGACATTGATGCGATTTCGCCCGCATGTGTGTCGCCATTCCTGATCGGAAGCCCGCTCACTACCATATACGCGTCGCCGATCGTTTCCACTTTATATACATCGTAGTTCTTGATGATGGAATCAAACTTGGTATAAAGAGAGTTCAACATTTGCACCACCTAAAAGAGTCAACAAAAATATTAATCTATTATATCTCTGAATTTAAACTCCTTTTATAATGATATATCATTAATGTACTGCAGTAAGGAAGTTTTATAGATAATTAAAAAGTGAGTCGTTTTTACAGAATAAAAAACTATATTGTGAAACTGTCCTCTTTGATTTTCTGTTTTCTTAAAAATAAGGGTAAATGCTAGCATCATAAAATATAACCTCCATTGGTGTGATTTCTGCTGAGAGTTTCGTGAATCCACAAATATCGCTGAAGTATATTGTGACAGATTCATACACTTCCGGTTTGACACAATGTCCAACTTTCAGTTGGTCAGCAATTGGTCTGAAATATATATCAAAATGAACGTAAATAAGAAATTTAATCGGATTTATGTGGTTATAGTTTGATAGAGAGTTATAAATGAACCATGTGCCCACCTTGGAAGCATGCGGTGTAGGAGGGTTTCGGTGATCCTCTTTTCGTCCGCAAGTTGTATCGTCCTACTTTCCACCAGCTCCTCAAGGTGATTCTGGTACGATTCCATCATTGTCATGATCTGGTCAAAGATGTTTCTCTTCCTTTTGAAAGTAAATACAAAAACAAATTAAAAACTATATATACTTCAACTTGTCACAAAATTCACGTCGTTTAACTATACGATATAATGTAAAATTTTCATATCAGCATTTGTTCTAATAAAGTGCTACATGTACAGTAAGTGAAAAATTTTTGAAGTGATTTTCAAAAATAAGTGATATTTTTAAATCAAGAAAAAAAAATACTATTTTCAAAATGAATTGTGGATATTTATAAGCCGTCCAATGACAGTAATTGATAAGGATACTTAAACTTACATTCCCTCTCGCATTTTGTGTAAGGTTTTATAAATGCAGCGGAAGTCGGGTCTGTCTTCCGGTGCTTCACTCCAACAATCCATCATACAATCGATCACATACTTCTCACATTTTAAAGTACTAGTATCTGGTCTAAATGGGATCATCCCACCATCGATCACTCGATACACAATATCTAAAGACGATAAACATAAACCAACATAAACCAAGTAATTTAAAAACTTAAAAATATACCTATACTTTTATGAACGAGAGATATATTTCATTAGAAAACATTTTAACATTAATAACTCACCTTTAGGCACCATGTTACAAAATCCAAAAGGCCCCCCTCTTCCAAATATCTCGTGAAGGATGATTCCAAAGGCATAAACGTCACCCTTTGGCGACCCTCTTTTCTGCGGACTCCGTAACTCCTCGGGAGCGCGCCAAAATAAATCTAATGAGGTATAAACAACATAAGGTTACAAGTGTGTACAAAAGACCTTTATATTCCACGCCTAAATCATAAAGGAATACCGGTAGTACATGATTAAATTTTAGAAATTCCATTTCCATATTCTCCCTGTTCCTTTCTGTACCTTATATCAGGAAAATGAGAAATCTCTGCTCAGAAAACTTACAATTCTAATTGAAAATGTTTGATAAATAATTTTCCTAGAAGACTTTTTGATCTAACACAAAATTTACAATCCCTATCTAGCAACAATGACTTTCTCTATATATATATATATGTACATGTCTATGTCCAGTATCTTCACAAATTCCGTAGTCTCTAGCCATCTACAAAATTAATGTACTTAGTCTAGTATATTGCAAAGCTTCATATTCTTACTGTATATACATGTAATTAAAACATCTACATTTCATTTTTGTCGCCTTATCTTCTTCAAATGAACTCATTTCAAAGTCAAAACAAACTTTTGAAACTAAAGCTTCTTTTTGTGTCGCACTTAACTTAAAAAAGGTGCGTTAATATGTTTACTCTTAACAACCAAGTTAAATTTTATAAAAAAAAAAACTATTGAAAAGAATCAATAATCATAAACACCCTATATTTAACAAGAGGCCCGTGGATCTCACCTGAGCACTGTGGCTAAGAAAAGGCCAAAAATTAGTGCAGTATTGAAAAGTTCAAATCCCAACCTAACCTTGAGCTTTCAGCTCAGGTGAGCTAACAAGAGGCCCATGGGCCACATCGCTCACCTGAGTAACTTGGGTGATGCAGATCTTTTTTAAAGATTTGTTCTATATATATTTCTATGTAAACCTTGGATTCCCTATTGTGGCCCCGCCCTACCCCTAGGGGTCATGTTTTTAATAATTTAATATCTAAACTACCCAAGGATGCTTCCATATAAGTTTCAGCTTTACTGGCCCAGTGGTTCTTGCGAAGAAGATTTTTAAAGATTTGTTCTATATATTTCTATGTAAAATTTGGATTCCTTATTGTGGCCCCGCCCTACCCCGGGGGTCACGATTTTAACAATTTAATATCTACCAAAACCATCGTTAGAAATAATATTTCAAAATATTTTGTTTTTACTTCTGTAGTAGGCGTGTTCATCCTCTTTTCGATATGTTTTAGCTCGGATGTCAGGAAGTCCAAAATCTGAAACTTGCAATGTCCAGCGGCTATTTACAACACAATTTGAAGACTTTAAATTGCCATGACACCCTAACTCACTGTTGTGCAGAAAAAGAAGGCCCTGAAATGTTAACAAAATGTCATGAAATACAACAAATACGGAGCTTCATGTTAAAATTAATCTTGTCTTCTTGAATGAATAGTCTAAATTTCTTTTAGAATAAAAAGTAAATATTACTTTGTTTAAATTGTTTTTTCGTGATTACTTAATATTCCTAATTTATGTTTTCATATCAATATACATGTAATAATCTGTTAAAATTCTCCCGACTCAAGATATATACCGGTGATTGTTACTGAATGATGAAATGTCTTCCTAGTTTATAACCTTTCGATGGATATGGTTTTACAGGTGTAAAAATACTTTATATACATACCACATTTATTAATTTAAAAGTTGTTAAAAACATATAAATGAATTTTTTGTGAAAAACTAAAATAATTCTTTCAAAAATTTTCTGCATAGAAATATTGTGTGATATAAATTCTATTTTGTCCCTCTACCTGAATCATGTCTTTGATTAGAGAGGCAATAAACATCTCATCTAACTTTACATCCTCATTTTCCAAGATGTCCTAAGAAATGAAATACAAAGGTAAGATGTAAATGTCAGTTTCAAAATACACAACTTTAACATTGAAAATTGGTGTTATACAACCAAACTAAAACTTATTATTATACGTATTGATAAAAACATGCTTTAATGAAGGGTTAAAACAAAGCTTTATTAATATAGGATTGCATACTTGCAGACTTCCTTTGGAACAATATTCAGTAAGAATGATAAATCTTGGATGATCAATACAGGCACCAATAAATGCATTGACATTGCTGTGCCGCAAATCTCGCATCTGAAAAACGTATAAGCATAAAATGCAAAATCTGTAAGAATGGATTAAAAATAATGACAAGTTACATTGCTTATTTTATTTTCTGAAGAGACTTAATAGTTCATCTCTGACAAACTTATTCGAAGATTCCTTATAGAATCGGAATTTTAAAAAAAGTAGTCTACTTAAAGTTGTGTAATTTGTTTCTATTCTCGGCTTGTAAAACATTGAGATTTACCACTTTCATTTCTTTTTGCATTTTCCTGTTGATGACCAGTGATTTGATTTCGTATTTCTTGATAGCCACTAGCTGTCCTTTGTAGTAGCTGGTGGCTGTGTATACTTGTTGGTTAGATGCTCGCGAGTCCATGGATTGCTGACTGTTTAGAGACAACTGTAGGAGGATATATTGTTTTACGGATTATTATAATCCTTTTTTTTTTTAGAAATGTATATTTGAAAAAAAAATTTTTAAGATTATAATTTAGGGGGTAATATATACTAAACTAAATTAAACTTTAAAAATGTGCAGCTCTTGGTTTATTTTCAAACTATAAGAGAGAGAAGACAATGTGGTGTAGCTGTACATGGCTTAACCTTGGGGACATGGTTTGAACAGAATTGAAATAATTCGTATGCAGATAAAAGCTCTGCTGTCAATTTTATTTTTTTTTCTGTACCTTTCTTCCTTGTTAAACAAGTTTTCAAAAGATAAAAAATCAAATTTTGTTAAACCCAACATCAAAAACGACAGCTAGACAGCCACTGGGTACCCCTTTAACAGAATTCTCAAATCAATCATTCAGTATAGATGAACTAAAACCTCGATCCAAAATATATACATATTCAAGGAAAAGCAGCAAGTCTTGCAATCTTTGTACCTTGCTGCCATACGCTTCTTTCTTCTCCTGTTCCATATTAAACTCGGAGTTCCTGTGACCGGACAAAGACGCGTGGATGTCTGCTTTGTCCACCTTCCACAGCAGACCTGCTATTTCCTGTTCGTATTTCCAATTTCTACAGAAAATAAGTAATATTACTACCTGTTGTATATAATGCTTCTTGAAGTTCTTGGAAAGTATACTATTATATAAATAAGAAATCTCAGAGTTTTGTATGTAAAACAAAAATATATTTAAATCATTTTTTACAGTCAAAACCTTTCTCTTTTACATGCAAGATTGATCAATGGTTTTACTTTCTACTAAACTTCATTTGATCTGAACGTATTGCAACAGACATTTCTAAATGGCTCGAAGACTTGCTAAAATAATAGATACTGCTATATTGACCAGCCTAACAATTTATTCCGGAAGGTCTCTATGTATATCATAGTTCATGTATCTTGTAGCCTTCCAGACTAATCACTTTAAAGATGAGTTTTTTTTATTACTCTTGTTGAGTTGGGAAGGGGATGATATCTGAAAGCTTTTTTGTCATTACATTAGAGTTGATCAAAAGACTTTTAATTACAACGAGAATTTCACCATATCGCTTTCTAAATTTATTGTTTTTAATGTTTCCTAGCACATTGGTATAACATTTGTGTTAATTGGTTTGATATAAAATGTTTCAGACATATTTTCTCGAAACTAGAAATGCAGCAGGATTATTTTTTTCTTCTTTTCAATTCTATGGAATTTTTTTCATAAATGAGAAACTTTCCGACAAGACGTTTCATCTGATCAAGAAACCCTCATAAAGCTGATTTCTACAACAAGTTTTTTTGCCTAGATATTCAAGTAGAATAGAAAAAGGACTTAGGACATAACCGTCATTACAATAGACAATCTTGCTATTTGTCTAGTTTTCTATGGCGAAGACAAGCGTAAGATTCACAACTTCAACTTTTATAATGAAATGACTAAATCTTCATCATTTCATTATTATTTAGCAAGCAGACTACGAATTACAGCATGCACATATGAGTTAAATTTTGTTCAGTCGTGGATTGATGTATCGAAAGAGATTTGAAAAAAAATCGAACATTTCAATTCCGATGCCTAAAATAAAAATTAGACTATGAAGTTGTATGTGCTGATCGATTGTGTTAGCATATTTTTATGTTTTAAAGATTATTATCATAAAAATTACCTATAAACTATTAGGATAACTACTAATGAAAACAATAGGAGAGCTCCCATGGTCCCCAAAACGATCTCCAAGGTGTATTCTGAAAGAAAGGCATTTCAAGACTGTAATATCCATGTTATACATATGACATGTTTGACTTTGTTTGTTTTATAACTTTATCTCCAAAATGATGTTAATTATCCTAATTTTCCCTATTGTTGCATAGTTCTTTCAAGCAACATTTTTGTTTTGTTGTTTTCACTCATGTATTTATAACATATTAACCATTCTCGATTTCTCGACTTCGACAAATAAAAATAGAATATAATTGACAACTACTTTCACATATTATACTTTCCATTTGTTCCCATTTAAAAGTTTTGATACTGTGTAACTTAAATGTTGTAGCGTATTTTATTCCCCTGGCGAGGTTTGCTATTTTTCACTCACGTTTTGGCGGTATACATCGTTGTCTTCTGTACCCACAGGGGGGTTCGTCTACGGGGGGACGGCCCGACACCCAATCAATCAGGTCGTTACTGTACAGCCTCAGAACCTTCAAATAAAGGAGAGAGAAATCTAGTTATGTGTCATGTTAATTAATATATCAATTTGACGCGCTGGGTACTAGTTTTGACCATGCTGATGCTTCATTAATGACGTCAAACAATTTCTATAGTGTTGACCATGGCCATTATATATGTTATTGACCAATGACTATTATCGTTACAAGAGTATGAGTAATGAAATGGTGTTCAAGGTGGAATACTGGAATCCCTAACTTTAACGTACTCAAACTTGAAAAAACAAATTACGCTTTGATTACCTTACTTGATATTGATTAAAGGTTTTCTCTAACTTAATGCCAAGATCACAGAAAAGGGTGAAAAAAGACATATTGCAATGCCCTTAACTTTTGAATGCCCTTTTGGGATTTGGAATGAATTGAAAATACTAATGACTTCACAGAATGTTGGATAATGATAATATATTTTAGGTCAAGGCCATATCATTGGCGGCTTACTTTGAGAAGTAGTACTAAAGTATTAGCGTGGCATGAAGGAGATCGACTTTTCTTTTTTAGCTCACCTGAGCCGAAGGCTCAAGTGAGCTTTTCTGATCAAAATTTGTCCGTTGTCTGTCGTTGTCGTTGTTGTCGTCGTAACCTTTTCACATTTTCATCTTCTTCTCAAGAACCACTGGGCAAATTTAAACCAAACTTTGCACAAAGTATCCTTGGGTGAAGGGGATTCTAGTTTGTTCAAATGAAGGGCCACGCCCTTTTCCAAGGGGAGATAATTATGAATTAGTGAAAAAATTAATGGCATTTTAAAAAAATTCTTCTTCTCAAGAACCACTTGGCCAAGATAGATGAAACTCAGGTGGAATCATCCTCAGGTAGTGTAGATTCAAGTTTGTTCAAATCATGACCCCCGGGGGTAGGGTGTGGCCAAAATGGCCGATCAAAGTTTTACAAAGGAATATATAGGAAAAATATTAAAAAATCTTCTTCTTAAGAATCACTGGGCCAGGAAAGATGAAACTCATGTGGAATCATCCTCAGGTAGAGTATATTCAAGTTTCTTCAAATCATGACCCCCGGGGCTAGGGTGGGGCCAAAATGGCCGATCAAATTTTTAGATAGGAATATATCTAGGAAAAATCTTTAAAAATCTTCTTCTCAAGAACCACTGGTCCAGGAAAGCTGAAACTTATGTGGAATCATCTTCATGTATTGTAGATTCAAGTTTGTTCAAATCATGACCCCCGGGGGTAGGGTGGGGCCAAAATGGCCGATCAAAGTTTTACATAGGAATATATACGAAATTTTTTTTTAAATTCTCTTCTCAAGAACCACTGGGACAGGAAAGATGAAACTCATGTGGAATCATCCTCAGGTAGTGTAGATTCAAGCTTGTTCAAATCATGACCTCCGGGGGCAGGGTGGGGCCACAATGGCCGATCAAAGTTTTACATAGGAATATATAGGAAAAATCTTTAAAAATCTTCATCTCAACCATTGAGACAGGAAAAATGAAAACCATGTGGAATCATCCTCAGGTAGTGTAGATTCAAGTTTGTTGAAATCATGACCCCCGGGGGTAGGGTGGGGCCGAAATGGCCGATCAAAGGTTTACATAGGAATATATAGGGAAATTTTTAAATTTTCTTTTCAAGTACTTCAAAGCCATGATTAGTAATATTCATATGAAATCATCCTCAGGTAGTGTAGATTCAAGTTTGTTCAAATCATGATCCCCTAGGGGGGTAAGATTTAAGCCCCCCCCCCCTCCAAACTCAGTAAACTTTCATTTCTGATCTGATATTTGCTTTCTCCTAGCCACTGTGCTCAGGTGAGCGCTGTGGCCCCTGGGCCTCTTGTTTTTATCTTTTGAGGGGTATCCTGATAGATTGAACACGTGGTTTAAAAGATGTTTACAATAGTAACGTGCTTGTTTGTGTTTTAGTTTGTCCCAGGACTTTCGGAAGTGAAATTATTTGCATCGGGATTGACGTCAAATGTTGATTTGATTTATTGGTATCCTATCTGTGGGAGGATGCTCCGCTTTGCAATGCCAATAGAACGTGAAAGTTCATGGGATTAAAGGAAAATTATAATTTTGTTTTCGAAAAAAGAAAAAATTAAAATCATTATTGTCATTTCCAATGATTTCAATGTATGTCCTTATGTACAAGTATTTGAAATATAAAAGTTCGCATTTTTCTGGGACAACCCTTATTATCGGTGTATGTGATGCTAAAATAAAAACATTTAAATGACAGTCAGTAAATGATTTGACTTTAATATCTGAAATATATACATGTTGAATGAGAAAGTATTCACTTTCTGGTAGATTATACTTAACAGAAACACATATAATCTTTTAGATGAACTTTCGACAGATTTTCTTTCAGGAGCCGAACAGTGAAAACGGTTTTGTCTGGCTAACTAGCCAATCATTGGGAAAATTGTTTTTATTCCTTTGTCTATAAAACGTTAACTAATCACTTTATTTTTTTCGTAACATCTATTTTTATTAACTTGTGATAACGAATTAAGTTATGGTAAACAAGCAAGGAGAGCATGTTTATCTGTTTTCTTCCTATTATATGTTTTTGTGAGTCGATTTCTATGGCCTAATGTTCCCTTCTAACCGGAAATCACTGAAATCGTCTAATCACCAGACCATTTACAATGATGTTCTTAAGTAGTGGATTATTTCAAACCCTTCATTAATGTACGGTGAATGAAACAAAATCGATGACAACCGTCAACAAGAATTTCATTTATTCAAAGCTCATTTCTTCTCCATCAAATTACACCGAGTCCTAAACGGGTCTACTTACTCCGTCATTCTTGTCATTTTGTGGTCCTATGGATTTCCATCCAAAGAAAAGGAATGTCGAAAAATATCAAGAACATGTACTTATCAATTACCGGTAAGGAGCCGTCGCTAGATTGAAAGTGACCAACAGGCTGCATGGAGTACTTGGATTTAGGGTCATTTATCTCCATTCTCGCCAATAAGGTGTAGTTTCCCTCAGCGTCGCCATTCTGATCAATGAAGGTGGTGGTTCCCTGAATACCTGATTAAGGAACCATAAAACATTGGAATATGTCGAAATTCAAATCTTAACTATAAAAATATAATCACTCATGCATAAAATTCCGAGGTTTTGTTATCTAAGGATCAATGTGAGTAGTCGACAGGAGTCTTTTCTAATGTTCTATATACATGAATCAATGAACTATTGTTCAGAGGTCATTGTAAAATCGTGAATTTTTCCAGTTAGAAGTTTTCATTCATTCTTACTTTCATAACTTTGGTTTAACAAAGAATGAATTAAAGCCGCCCCATCTGCGATCGATCCTCCCGACTCCACAAGTTTGTGAGCAGCTTTGGCGTACAACATGACGGCATCGTATAAATATGCCGCGTAGACAGTTATCTACATTATTCAAAACGTACATATAATGACAGTAAAAAATAAGATAAAACAGATTATCACAGAACATTTTCTATAATCAATAACTAGTACTCTGCCCTATACAAGGATTTGTGTTCAATATGCGCCGTTTATTTCTTTGCCTGAACATCAAATTAAACGTCGCATGAGAATACAACCAGAGAATGTGCCCATACATTTTACATGTAAATAGAAACAAATCAATCCACGAAGTTGAATGTTTTAATTAATATTGACAAAATTAAAATACATTTTTCCCATTTAAGTAAATAAATAAATTTTTATTACTTATTAAAATGAGAATATCAATTGTGCAATTAGCATTTTTAGAGAATGATTTACGTGTACGAAATTTTACCAAAAATATATTGAAATCTTGAAGAAATCCAGCGGGTTTTTAATTACAGACTGAAAAGTAGCAATTATGCTAATCTACCTTTTTCTCATAAGCAGGAAATGGGTTGAAGAAATTAAATGGCGGTTCCTCGTTGAATTCTCTCACTTTGTCTTGGAACTGTGTATAGTTCTGACTGGAGTAGGGACTGAGTGTGATAATCAACAAGGACCGAGCAGCATCTACGTTCCTCTTCTCTTCGGGGTTGTCAATCGTTCCTAGAGGTTTAAATCAAGTACTCTTGTTTGAATCTTATATTAATAAATTATGTTCCTTGGAATAAACATTATTATCATGATTATGAATCTTGTCAAATGTTCCAAGATTGATTGATTTATTGCATATTGTTTAAAGTGCCTCTCAAGAATTTTTCACTCATATGGAGACGCCACCACTTGCCGGTGGAGAGCTACAAATTTTGTCCTATACTCGGCACTCAGGACCACTGAGCAGTGCGCGATCTTTTTCGTGCCAACACCTACTGCGACACGGGACATCGGTTTATACGGTCTCATCCGAAGGACCGGTCTCCACGTCCCACATTGGGATTCGCACCCGCGTCGTTAGGATCAACTCCTCACTTCGCGATTCTAGAGCAGACGCTCTAACCAATGCGCCACGCGGGCGAAAAAAATGTTCCTAGATGAAAATAAGATCTGAGATAAGAATCATTCGATGTGGGAATAAAATAATGTACCTTATTAAACATTCATGCTAATTTACAATTATTAGTTTAATATGCCCATAAAACAAGAGGTTGTTTTTTTTCTTTCAGAATATAGTCTGCTGCTTTAGTTGTTCGTTTCGTCACTTTTGGTTGCCTCAATAGCAAATTCTAGCATTTGAAAAAATGTTTTAAAAGATTATAAGAGAAAGGCCAAACTCCCCCACTAACATATTTCACAAGCTTCATGGCCAAACAAACCATTTTGTGATATCAAAATGCTCTCTTAGATGGATTTATATGTTTGAACTTTTCGTTATCTTTCGTAGCTCAAGGGTTTTGATAATCTACCCATTTTCTCACCAACTATATAAACATACATAAACATTACTTTTACATCATAATTAACACACCTTCATTAATAATGGGGCTTAGGTATAATTATAATGCTGTATCTTGAGATACAATATTTTTTTTACAAATAAAACGGAAATATGCATTCATGTCTAATGTGATTAACGCGGGACAACATTTTCAGTGCTGATATTTTGTGTCATTCGTTCAGTCAATTTTTCCCAGTCTGGCGTTGTTCCAACTATATTTTTTTTGCACATTCTTCTCTCGTTAATGATTTTAAGCGGAATAATATATATGTTGCATCAGACAAGGAGCAAGGATATGCATGTATCCTAAAACAATTCAAAGTTGATCCTTGTAAAGAGAGGAGAAACGTTACGAGGGGCGTCACTATAGAATAACTTTTTTCCGAGTGGTTTAACTATGTCGATTTTAATGTATACAAAGTTTTCAACTGGCCTTGCAGTCTTCATTGTGGTAAACAGTTTCTTCTCAAAATCAGCTGGATTACAAAAATAATTTATGATTCAAAAGAAAATTATGCCCCGCCATGAATATGGCCGGGGCATAGAGTGCTTATCATGTCCATCTTCCGTCCCTCCGTCCTTCTGTCACACTCTGAGTTTATCGCAGTTTCAAAGAAATTACTGTATAACAATTTTTATTTGCGTGCTATAAAAATTCAAAGAGTTACGTGACCTATATAATTTCGCGAATATAAATTGATTCATTTAATTCAATTTGCTTCTATAGAGAATGTGTCCTCAGTCGCGAAAGTTAATCGTTGCGGATTGATTTCAAACTGATAAATCGCGAATGATATTTGGTTTTCAGTATTCAAGAAAAGCGCGTATGATAGTTGGTTTAAAGTATTCAAGAGGTTTTTCATCAAAATTTATATGCCGAGAAAAATTTCTGAGAGCCAATCAAAAAAAATTTGACCTTGACCTTTCTTTTGTCCTTGGTTTTTCTTTCTTTGATTTGGGTTAAACTCACATTCATAAAAACTGTTCAAGATATCTTTATCAAAACGTATGTCCCGTAACATACTGATGAGATCTTTTCATCTTAATTGTCATTTTGTAACTTCTGTTTTCCTTTGACCTTGATTTCATTTTTCTTAAATGTGTTCTTGAGCTAAGTTTTTAAGAAAAGAAGGATATGGAGATAACGAACAGTATTTAATCTCAAAGTCCATAAAACAATACAAAATAGGAGCAGAGCATCAGACCTCCGAAACATCAGAGGTGGGATCAGGTGCCATGGTGGAGTGAGCATCCCATGATGACCGGTCACACCCGCCGTGTGCTCCTTGTCAAGTTTGTGAAATAACGGAAAAATCGGTCGTCAATTCAGTGTTAGATAATGGACTAACAATTAGTATGAAAAACGTCAGTCAGCATTTGACTCAATGATAAATTGTATTTGCTGACAAGGTCATTGTATCGACCACAGAACTTACGAAATGATGACTTTAAACGAGACGGCTGAAATTCTTGTGTCATCAACTTGCTTGTCAATAATTTACCTTGTTTTAGAAATTGTTCATACATGTACGTAGAGCAAGCTCTTGCGTATCGAATCAACTGAGATATATATACTCTGTATGCAGGTGATGAAGGTATATTGCTGCATAACTAAGGGAAGTTGACGATAGAAAAGTTAAAGTCATCACGTTTATCATATAGCTTGGTTGTTAGATTACCATTAACGTTTTTTTTTTTCAAGTAAAATATCCAAGTATGAAACAGATGTGTCGGACTCTGTTGTATCTTTTATCTCAAGCTCACCAGGATATATAGAAACCATTCATGATATTTCTATCAAAGCTACACAAATTGATACCTATATTGATTAATCAAAAGCTGTATACCTGCTTTCAAAGGAATTTTTTCATAATGATGTTTTCTTTGACATTGGTCTAATTTTTATTGAATTAGTGATTATCTGGATTTCAAAGAAACTTACAAATTGTTTAAAACAATTCAACAGCACGAACATCTTTTGACCTCGATCTTTGCCCTAATCTCATTTATCTCAAAATGGTATTAATATCAGTGAAACTATACTTTCCAAAATATCTCATTCAAAGGTAATATGTTGATGCATAATGATTAGAGCTATCCAACTGCATCAACTCTTTTGATCTTGACCTTTTCTCTGACCTTGACTTGAACTAGATGTTAACCCTTTTATCAAACTTTATATGCTGATATATATTGAGGAGAGGTATTCAAATCATAATAATCACGTTGATTTCTCCTTCGACCTTGACCCCACTTCGAATTTGATTTTTTTTTGTGCGAAAAAAATATTCCTGACATTATTAATGCAAACATATGTACTGATACTTTAGTCGGTGAGAATGCTTTTTTAACTTGACCTATATTCAAGGTATTTTCACCAAACTAATACAAATTTTCATGTTGCACTACTCATGATGTCTGGGCGGGGCAATTACATGTATGTGCAATGTGCATATTTCTAAATTTGTTTGCTTACGTTTAAAGTATTTAAGAGGTTCCGTTCTATCAAAGGTCACGTGATCTACGAATATGACGATGTACTCCCCCGTGTCTAACAGGCCTCTGTCGTACAAGTTTGTCATTAGATCCACTACTCCATTCAAATCTCCCAGGAAAACATAAACTGAAAAAAAATTAACAAATTGAAAAATCTTTTGTTCTTCAAAGAATATGTCTGTTTGGTTATTAATTCATTCCTAAATATACTATTGATATTTTTTTGCATTCGATAAAAGTATACATGAAGTTTGGTTTACAGAAGTAAATTTTCATGCGTTTATGTAGCTCTCCATTCGACCATCGAAAATTTCAGATCCTTTGATCTATTGTACAAAAGATTATCTCATTAATTTTCAATCTTGCAAAGTCACTAGAATTTTCGTGTCAATCTTCCCTAATTCCCTTTTCTATGAGGTTAATGAATTAGAAACCAAAAAATATAAGTCTTATTGATCCTTATTGGAACTGCTAATAATGTCAAGGATGTCTGAATGATTTATGTATGAAGATTATGCCGTAAATATACCTTATACATTACGTTTTTGTACTAAAACTAATCTAGAAACAAAGCAATCACGTCCTCCGCAATTTTACCAGAATAATAAAACATAATGGCGTGACTATGTTTGGTGACATTCACCGGAAATTGATCAAAACCACCCAAGCTCACCCATGGCATCAAAAGAAAAATGAAAGTTTTCTTGGGTGAGGTACTTCCAAAGTCTAGCTATCGAACGTAAAGTGCCGAATGATTTGTCATGCAATGCCATTGACGTTGCGAGGATGTTTTTGCTACCCTACCAATTTCCCGTTGTCTCATAAGTTATCTGTTTTGAGAAAGTGACACAAATGTGATATAGGCTATACGGTAATAGTTTCCTTTGTTTTGGAAAACAGACTTTCAATTACCGGCAAAAGTACAATGATTGTCTCTTTTTTTTAAGTAAGATTATATCGCTAAATAAAAATGGACTCGGCTAAAGAAATTGCAGTATTGTTCAGTAGTTCAAAAAATAATGCACTGACATCCTAGAAAGACCAGTGTGATTTAAAAGATTTTTCAATAATCCTGCGTCTATTAAAAACACATTTATCCTCTCTGAAGACAACTTGATATATGATTCCATCACTGTCTGGCACTGTCAGTCACAGCTCATGCTAGATCGTAGAAAGATAACTCATACAAAACGAAGTCATTCCCGCTTTTCAATTAAACAATGAATAAAAAGAATAAAACTACATCATGTAGTATGATGCACTCTTTATTGAAGTTATTATAAGGAAATAAATTTCTATTTATGTACAGTGTACACGACAAGACAAAAATTTATGTAATTTGCAGAGGGAGCGTGTCCTTGCATGAAATGGTCATCACAATTTCTTGTTGGTCTAAGGTACGTGGTAAAAATCTCTTGACTGATTTTTATTAATTGTTTTTGTTAGTTGTTTTTTTTTTAGAAAGTGTTTTTTTCCCTGAGATCTGAAAAGATGATCACTTTACGGTTTGTATTAGATGAACAAGACAATGGCGTGCCAGAACTATTTAAGAACCAGAAAAGTCGACTTTTCTTGACAACTCTCTACAAAAACAAAGTATTAACATAATGAGAAGCAGAAATCGGATAGCAGAAATTGGGTCTGTATGTCGGTTATTCAATCAGATGTTCCTCGATATAGCCTCTCTTCGCAGGAAATAATAGATGTCTTGTTATCGTTCACGAAAACTACTCTTAAAGGATAAGTCCTTGTTAGGAAATGACATGACCATGAGACAAAGAAACCAAAACACTTTTATCTGTGAGAGATTTTATTTTTGCAGAGTAGGTGGCATTTATGAACGAACCATCAGACACTTTTATAGCTTCATCCATCCGTTTTTTAAGTCCTTGATATTATTTATATGATCTGATTTCTGGCGGTTTACAATCTTATTTCTGACATTGTATATTGTATTGTACTTTAGCAGAAGGTCGCAATGAAAATTGATGACACATTCCATAAATTTCTCTTTACTGAGAATATTAGATATCGTCATTTGCATATCTCCTTTGAGTATTAATATTGGACATATGTTCCAGCGACAGATGTGTCTTACCTTGAACAATTCAATGAAATCTGATTATGACACCTGAAATCTCAAATTCAAATCACAAATCTCATAAAAAGCCATATTTTAATTTACTTAATAATCTAAAATATGTATTAATTTCGATCTAAATAAAAATTATGCAATTTTTTCATACCATTGAAAGTGCTACGTAAAGTTTTGTTCCTCGGACTGGAAAAAAAATCAAAGATGGGCATCAACTAAGGTGACATGTATATTGATTTTAGTAAATTTGACACACAGATAATAACTTGACAAATAGGGAAAAAAAGTTCATTGGTGAATGTGCCAAAGATCTTAGCCAGAGTGCCTCTGATGTTGGATGGGGTGACACATCACCCTTGACACGGCATGGTTCATACAGACTCATGGCTGTTCTCTATGCTGCTGTAAGGGAATCATGTCTTTATCAAATATTGCATGAGGTCATCATTATTGTATACACGTGGTTACAACTTCCACTGACATACTAACTATTAATTTATATAAATTATAAGGTGCTTATATGCCGTCACCAATAACCATAAACGCTGTCCGAACATACACTGATTCACAGACGTGAGAATCTCTGGCGCTTTCTCTGACATGTAGCATATCAGAACTATCAAACAACATGTAGAACCACTGCCTCCCAGCACATAAAAACATAATGTAGTCACCCACTAACGAGATAAGAATAAAGTTTAGCCACTGCACTAGCAAACTCTTTAAAAATTGACAAGGACGTATGTAATAATGTCGTTTGAATCTTCGTGTTATTTTTGTGATATCAAGTCAGATGTATCTGAATGTTGTATGGGTTGTAACATAGGATCAAAGTACAAAGAGCTCTGAAAGCGAATTGACTTTATTATAATTCTTAGTGCTATTTCATATAGTCTCAAAATGTCTGGTTCCACATAAATGTATATATCCGTCGGATAGATTTGTTCTTTTGTGCTTTGTATCTTCATGTTTTCACATGAGATCGAAATTAAACCTTTCAGTATGAGTCAGAAGTCATCTTCGTAAGACGTTTAAGTTTAGATTCTCCAAGATGATTTCGATATACACATAAATTAACTGTGTTCTTTGTTTATACAATAACTACTTCAAACGTATATTGGTCTAAGTTTCGTTTTGGGGGTATAAAAATCAAATATTAACTTAAAACTGGTATACTAAAAGCTAATAAAAGAATAAGAGAATCTGCAATTTCAAGTGCTTGAAAAATTATCTGCCTTGAAAGGCAGCTATATATTATATCCGCTTGAGAAGAACATTTCTACATTGTAAGATGAATTAGATCCAGCCTTTACCTCTAGTGTCCACGTACGTTCTGTCAACGATCCCTGGAAATGGGTTTCCGTTTGAGAAGGGCGTATAGGGTTCGGTATATTCCTGTCGGTCGTTGACTGTGATGTTGGAAATCTCTGCATGTTCCAACAACTTCTCGGCGATAGTCTGCTGCTTGTGAGAGGAGCCTACAATCATGGTGAACTTCTTCCAGTTAAAGTGAAGCAGCAGCGCAACCAGGGACTTGGTGACCTGTTTAACGGGGGGATAAGTCCTGGCGAAGGTGGGATACATACTCTTGATGGAAACTTCGTCATCTGCACATTTCTGGGTTAAAAGGAAAAATATTAATTTTATATTTTGACTTATAAACAATTGTAGATAAAGATGCAAGTAGTTCTAGTAGCCAGTGAGGTCGACGTCGGTATTAGAAGTTTCAATGTGTGTATAATGAAAAAAGTGTGGATCATGTTCATTTTTATTGACAATCACGATCGTGAGCATGGAACCAGAAGTCTCTGTCGAGACTGTACCTCTACTGGTTTATACTTAAAACAAAGGAAGAGAAAAGTAGCAGTTGGGACTCGAAACTTTAAAACAGCAAGAAATCAAAACCAATGCACAGAATTATGTATCTTTGTGTAGTCTACTTGTGTGCTAAGTTATACTGAAATCAGACCAAAACTGTAGGAGGAGTAGCAATTCGAAAGAATTTCACAGAAATTTCTATTTTTAGTAACCACGACAACACCGTTCATCGAAATCAAAAACCGATGCACAGAATTATGTATCTTATTGTAGTCTACTTGTGTGCCAAGTTATATTGAAATCAGACCAAATCTGTAGGAGGAGTAGCATTTCGAAAGAATTTCACAGAAATTTCTATTTTTAGTATCCATGGCAACACCGTTCATCGAAATCAAAAACCAATGCATAGAATTATGTATTTTAGTGTAGTCTACTTGTGTGCCAAGTTATATTGAAATCAGACCAAAACTGTAGGAGGAGTAGCATTTCGAAAGAATTTCACAGAAATTTATATTTTTAGTAACCACAGCAACAGCGTTCATCGAAATCAAAAACCGATGCACAGAATTATGTATCTTAGTTTAGTCTACTTGTGTGCCAAGTTATATTGAAATCTGACCAAAACTGCAGGAGGAGTAGCATTTCGAAAGAATTTCACAGAAATTTATATAATTAGTAACCACGGCAACATCGTTCATCGAAATCAAAAACCAATGCACAGAATTATGTATCTTATTGTAGTCTACTTGTGTGCCAAGTTATACTGAAATCGGACCAAAACTGTAGGAGGAGTAGCATTTCGAAAGAATTTCACAGAAATTTCTATTTTTAGTAACCACGGCAACACCGTTCATCGAAATCAAAAACTGATGCACAGAATTATGTATCGTAGTGTCGTCTACTTGTGTGCCAAGTGATATTGAAATCGGACTAAAACTGTAGGAGGAGTAGCATTTTGTAAAATTGTTTACAGACAGACAGACAGACAGCTAGACGGACGGACAGCTAGACAGACGGACGGACGACGGACGCATTTCTATCGCATAAGCTCTTCTGGTCTCTGACCAGTAGAGCTAAAAACAGGGTCCCTTGAGAGCAGATAGAGAGGAATCATGTTCCTATGGGACTAAGGGTCCCTTGCAATTGGTCACACCCGCCGTGTTCATTCTGTACAGATCAGAGCAACCCGGTCAAAATCAGTATGAAACACTAACGTTGCAACTGTTTATAAGCACCTCAATCAAATTCGACAGTAAAGTATTTAAAGGCTACCTGATAGTGTTAAATAACGAAAAAGATTTCGCAAAACTCTGAAGATTGTTGAGTGTCCTGTTATAACAATCTGTTTGTCAGTAGGCTGCCTATGTTTAAATATTGATCGAACTCAGAACATATTCCTGCTAACTGATTCAGTTGGAGAATGTAAATATCCTGCAGGTGATAGTAGCTTCCGTTTAATATATCTTTGTTTGTTAAACGTCTTCTTTTAGAATTTTTTTTACTAACATTGAGACGCCACTTCTCAACATTGAAGGGCTGCAATTTTAGACCTGGCACTTAGGGCCCTTGAACAGTAAGGGATCTTTTCGTTGCACCACCTACAGTACAGCGACATGTGACCTTGGTTTATACAGTCTCATTTGAAGGACATGTCTACACGACCGACAATGGAATTCGAACCCGCGACCTTAGTCTGCGATTCTAGAGCAAACGCTCTAATGTACCACTGCCGCAACGCAGGAAAGGGTGTGATAGCGGTATATTTGAGAGCTGTTCTACAAAAGTAGGGTTAGTGGACGACGGGGAAGCAGAAGTTTTGTAAAATAAGTTAGTTGCTCAATTGTAGATTCCCATAAACGTCTACAGTCAATATTAGACCCAAATATCAACAGAATTGGAAGATGCCTCGGTATGTTTCAATTCGAATTCATCGGTATTTGTCGGGATGACATATTGTGTTACACATAAAGCTAAAAGTCGGACTGGCCACAACAAGAAATTTTCGTCTTGTGCATAGAAGACTTTGAATAGATTCGCTTCAAGAGAGTTTATCAGTGTTCCGGTTATCGCTAAGGAAGGAGCACAATGAAGGCCCATGGGATGTTTCAGGTATTGGTCTGCAATGACTACATGTTCATTGATATTGTTAATGAGAAATCCCTGCAAGGCTTTCATACACATGGGTTAAGCACAGAGTAATTATTTAAAAAATAAAAATGATTTTGTTTTACGGAAAAAAGGATAATATAAAATTGTAATTTGTGAATGAATTATGTGAACAACCATAAGGGGAAACATAATTTGTAAAGTTTTAAAGTTATTCGGATTTTAACAGATTGTTGCTTAGAAGAATATTAACGCTGATTATTATTTTCTTTATTGATGATATTTTAAGATGCAATTTAGCACACATAATTATCGGGAAAATAAATTTATTTCTGTTCCAACAAAACCGTAGAAAACCTGAACAATCGGGACCTGATGTAACACAACTTGACACAAATTGATTCCAGAGCATCAGCATTCTTGGTTCCCCTGTCTTAAGTAATGATTTTTCTAATTAATGACATATATTCTCGATGCTCTTCTATAAGATTTCCTTTTCATGAGATTCATCAACGTAATGAGAAATAAATCAAACACATAAAGGTATAAAAAGATCTCCTTACAAAAAATAGACCAATGCAAAGCATTAAAGACAAGCATTGATTCGCTTTCATATTGAACCTCAAAAATGCGCCAGAACTTGAGCATGTTGAGATGTGTGGGTTATAAAAAATACAAATTTAATGCCATTTTGATAGTTTATCCAGTTGAAGGAAAATTCTAACTTTATTATGAACAAAAAACTCCTTTGCATTTACTTTCCGCATTTAAAAGACCATAAAGTATTTAAATTTACTTAATAATCATTTATAAACGGCAGACAGGTGAGAAATCAAGTCTTTGAATACACAAATCAGACACGGCCTCGCTATATCATGATGCTGAATTCAATCCCCCACCATTATCTTTTGAAAGAAGTAAGTGATCGTAAAACACATCCGTATTCATTTGAATTACACATCAATTGAAGGCATTCAGCAAAAAAAAAAAAACCCACTAAAGATTCTTGTCTGGAATAAAAGAGAGAATCCCCATAGAAATTAATAAGGCATTAGGAATATCAAACATAACGGCTTTACTATCAGCGAAGCATGAAACGTATTGGTATTATCATCTGAAAAGATACTTCAGTTTGAAAATCGAACAAATGCTAATGAAATGCCTATTTAGGTGTAAACACATTTTTGAATAAGGGGAAGGTAAAAAAATCAATTAAACTTCAGAACACTAAGCACATTTTCGTGAGATATTATGCTGTCAGAAAAGTTTACAGAGAAATTATACTTAATTGGCCACTTCAAAAACAGATTTAAAAGCAATCTAGAATTTTTAAAGACGCATTCTTTATGTTTTGGTTCTCTGAAGTATGAAAGCTTGCAAATGGCAAAGGCTAATGTAGAATGAATGCTAGGTGTTTATGTCTAGATCAGACCATTAAAATGATGTATAAAAACAAAGATTAAAGAAGAAACCAACTTTTTTTTTCAAATCGACAATCATTTCATACTTTATTATTTGATTATGATAATAGTTACCTAGATTTAAATATATTTAAAACTACCTAGATCTGAAACCCTTTATAGTGGTTCGATATTATATAAACGATATTGAAAAGGAAAACGAACTAAGAAATGTTGAAAAATAGACTCAAAGAATTATATATACTGTATCCAAATTCTAATATATCGTCGATATCTTCTCGGTATTTAAGATGTGTTAAATATATACAATATGAATGTTTCAAACACCGCATTTGAAGGTAGCTCTGCAGGAAATGTTTGTGTTGAATATGAAAGCACTCTCAATAGTTTTACATAATTTAAAACTGAAAGTATTGCGAGATAAATCAAAGACAACAATGAATTTTCTGATTTGATACAGAAGTTGGTAAGAGGTTTTTAAAATTTTAACATATCGTACAAAAGTAATTGACTTTTCAACATTGAAAAAGGTGAAGATAACGGATAGTTATTGATCTTATAAAGTCTACAAACAAAGTGTGAATACAGTTATGAGACACAGAGCCCTGACGATTCCAGAGGTGGGATCACGTGCTCAGGAGTAGTAAGTATCCCCATTTCCCGGATCATATCGCCGTAAGCCCCTATGAATTGAGGGATACATTGCGTAGTCAAATCTAGTAAAAATATTAAGTATGAAACAAGTCAGACAAAATACGAACCAATGAGAAGTTATATTTGCTAATACGGTCAACATAACCACCATATAATTTACGAAATGCTGACTTTAAAAGGTGTTGTTGATTTCCCTGAAATATCAACTTATCAGTAAAAAATCTCCCGATTAGCTCGATACAGAAGAATATTTTCTGAGTGCAATCAATTTAATACCGAGACAGACTACTGACTAATGAGTTGATGTTATGGAGATCTCAAAGTCATCTCAGAGACACTTCTAGCGTCAAATTGGCATTGCTGCATTCAGTCCCCTTTTAACCCGAATATTACAGCAAGGACATTATCAACGATACCATTTAAATATTAATATCTGATTTCATTTTGATATTTTTCATCAGAAAGTTAAAGGCAATTTAGAAATCTCTTAAAGCATTTCAAGCTTTGAATTTTCAAAGCAATTTGATCTTCTGCATTTTATAACATGCGTCTTTTTTCGTTTCTACAAAGATTTAAATATTCATTTAAACCATTCTGATAACATGTGTAGAATATATTCTGGAGCAGACTTGTAAAACACCTACATGCTGTTAATGTTATATTTATATAGCTGATTTGTTTATTAACTTAATTGCGAGTAGAAGATGATTAGACTTGTTCCAAATTTTAATTCATTCAACGCAGGTGTGTTGATGATAGGGGTGCAAAATAATATTTTCTTAATGATAACTTCGCAAGCTTCACAGATTTTAAATTGGTTTATGAAAGATAGCGATTATGATATATTTGATATAAGCATAAAAACCCACCCAGACTAGTTAAATTGGTACCATACGTGAAAATGATCTGGTTCTGGTTTGTTCTGGTTAAATTACAAAATGATTGCGATGTCTGTCTCATTTTACTGAATGTGAGAATCTTACTTTAAATTGTAAATTCAGATTACAGTATGCATATAGTTAGAAAATATTTAATATTAGATATCATAATCTGTTTTTTGAAAATATCATACAAAACATTTATTATATTATTAAGTGGCACAATTATATACATGTTTTCACACAAGATAACATCGGATTTCCAATTTTTTAAAACAAGGAAAAGAATTATCCTTTTTATACCTAGACTATCAAAAGAGTCCTCTTAGGTAACATTAATTGAGTATTTTCGGCTATTTCTGACTTTGAACAATGCAACCATTGACCGAGAAATTCTCTTTTATTTAATCAACTGTGCAAACAATTACAGCTAAAATTATCTGTGTACTTCACGTGGGATTTTTTTTTAACTCAGATAGATCTGCCTTAATTTCATGAATCCTAGTTTTGAACTTTGACCTTCCATCCCTGAACTGGTAGCATTTAGGTGGGTCTCGGTAATGTTCGCTTTAATAGGCAATGCATATCAAATGATCACAATGAACGAAACAGACGTATATGAAATTTAAGATGGTAACTTGATATAATTCGGGTAAACTCCTTCACACCTTCCAATATTTTAAGATCGACATTTAAAAAGTTTAAAACAAATATTTGAAAACCCAATTGCAAGTGCATTGAAATAAAGTATTAATAGTTCTAATCAAAACTTCTCAATCTTCAGGATTTTAAGAAATATTAATTTAAAAAAGATATACCGTTTTAAATACGAATTCAATATAATAGGTACATTTTGTTAAAAGTGCAAGAGTAAAAAACAGGATATTAACTGAGAAAACCATTTCTCTTTTTAAATTCCTCTTACTGGGGTATGTCAAATGTAAAAGACAATTTCAACATGCCTTTGAGGCAACACGTGATATCAATTTATAATCTGGTGATAGAAGAATGAAGGAAACTGTCGTTAATTTTAATATGTGACTTTTTATTTTATGAAATACATATACTTTTTAATGCAATAAGTTAATGCATGTATGATATCATGCTGTAAATCTTAAATTTACTGATTTGATGTAAATGCAAAATTTACATTCTAAATTTTGCATTTACATGTTATAGTAACTCATCTAAGTTAGAATTAAAATTTTACATCTTGATTGCAAAAAAGATTTCCTTTATTTATCGTTAAAATCTTTACATGTCACTAATGAATCGAAAATAATGAAATTTGTTGCAAGATTTATTTGACAGAAAAGAAATTAGCTCTTATATCAAGACTAAAAACGAACTGAATTAATAATTAATCGCGGTTAGTACTTGCCATAAGTAGTTTTTTGATAGGATTTATCAATATACTTAAACAATAAATCTTATTAATTATGTTATAAGACAAGGCAGCTATACATGTAATATACCTTATTATATTTGTGGTGTGTTCATTTTGAATTTTTTGTACATAATCGAAAACCTTGCTTACATCCGTATTATCTTGTTCCAATTATTGTTCTTAATGAAAACTGTTAAATTAATGATACATGTGATCCTTTAGAACAATGACTTACATAAGATATAAGTGGGAGATTCCATGCTGCGGCCACCCGGGCTTCCACGCTGCAGCTATCCTCCAACCCAAAGAAGGCCACCACCCCCAGCTTCCATTGGTCCGTCAACAGTTTGACGGCGGTCAGTGTATCCCCTTTGGTGTCTCCCCATATCAGGTTCAGGAAGTGATTTGGAAGGACTTCCGGATTGGCGTTAACCCGTTCCAAAGCGTATGTTATAGCACCGGAAATAATCCTCCCTTGCCGATTCCGGATGTATTTGTCAGTTTTGTCAACCGTTAAATATCCAACAGTTATATTTGTTTTCTCACAAACATACAGACGAACTACGTTGGACAAGGAAATCACAAATACAATAAAATACACACAGAACGGAATTTTCATTATTTATAAGTGAAAGTAGAGATCCATTACTTTGATTTGGCTGAAACATGTTCCGGCAAACAATTTTCTGAGATGCCTTTCCTCTCTCCTTCAGGTATAAACCGAAGTTCTCATCGGAAATATTGATTCAAAAACTTTTCCCCTGTAACAAAGCAAGACAAAACAAAAATTATGTAACTCATTATTTCTTAGTCAAACGGAAAGGTTCTAATACTTCCTTTGAAGTTGTCTAACAATGGCATGTCAAGGTAAAATGAAATAGCAATATTATAACAGGTATAGGAATCACAAAATATACAGTAAAATGAATAAAATGAGATTTCTCCGATCTACCATAACATTATTAACTTGGCTCACATCATATTTGACCCCTTATTCTCTTTAACACTCTCTCCTCCAGAAATAGACGGGAATTATTTTTCTGGCTACTGACTCCTCTAATGTAATTAACAATCATCAGGTGTCAATGTCAATTACTCTCAGCCTGAGTCCTCCTGATAGTAATAGAGCTCGTCAACATTCTGGGGAAATTCTAAAACGCTAAGCATAGAGCCCTGTGGTACCTATAAACCACAACATAACCCGCAATAGACATGTACCATAGCCAGACGCTGAAACATAAAAGTTTTACTCGGGGAGTTCAGAACTATCGGTAGAGAGCGTACTCATCAAACGTAGAATATGGTCTACGATGTATATATCGATTAACAATAAACACGGGGTAGAAATTGACACAATTTCTGAGGAAAGAACATCAAAACTTTATAGTTTTTCCCGCCTAAAAATAGAATATGGCAAAAACATGCCTGGATCCGTCAGTATAGAATTCGAAGGAATGAGAATTGATTTTATAACACCAGTAATTTAAAGGATGAAGGAGTATGGAAACCTATTTTGCGCAACAACTTTTTTGTTTACTTTTTTTGTTCTATTTCAACACTACTTTGATGTGAAACATGCGTAGAATGGACAACATATACATGCAATTTACGATATTCTATCACCTACAGGACATGAAAAAGTATCACGACCAGCACCTTTTAAAAATTTAATATAGCACTAAACAAAACAATTTGTGGGAAAAAAATACACTGCTAACAACTGTGTATTTCGAAAATTCAATCCGAGCAATTAGAAAAAAAATTTAGAAATACGAGAATGTACAGTGTATGCACCTGACGTTATAAATGCTCCAAGAGTTGAGAGATCTGCCAAGGACCGACTGTATTAATCATTTTTGGAATTGTATTCAAAAACTATCGGCAATTATACCAGTCGATTAAATGTCAAAGGAGAGATTCAAAGATCTTCAGTTTCTTTTGAATTAAAAAAATCTAGCTAAAAATTAGAGGGATTTTTCTTATATAAGGAAAATCATTGCAGTTCTTATAACTTTAAATGTGCTTGTTTCTTTTCTTAGAGTTACACATGAAATTAAAACATATTTTATCAAAAGACTCAGATTTTTTTAATATAGAAAAATGCATACCTTATAATTAGAGGGAGAAGTTCTAAAAAGTCCTTTTAAAATAAGGCATAAATCCTTCAAAATTCAATAGAATTCTTATTACGTTGGATAATTATTTTCTGTACTCTTTTGGTCGCAAATCTTTAACCATTTTAAGATTAGAGAGAAATTCGATATTTGAGAATGTGAGCTGCAGAGCAAACCATCTTAATAGTTCACTAGTTTGTACAACTGTTGAATGGGGCAATTCATTATTCCTGTGGTATTATTCAATAACCATTGCACAGTTACACATTGTATCGCGTTTTGAAGTCACTAGGAAACGATGGAAATAATTCTTATAAAATAATT
>PRKT01001036.1:19743-46567 GCA_003671525.1 Saccostrea glomerata | reverse complement strand
GGGGGGTTGTTCCAAAGAGGACACTGAAAGAAGGATAGGAAAAGGCCATAGGGAGTAATGGTGTAAAATTAAATTGGAAAATTTCGAAAGCTTCTGGAGGTATCAATTTGTTTTTTTCTAACTGTCTGTCTGTAGTTCTGTTTGTAGCACTTTCGTTTCCATGCGATATCTCGAGAATCTTTCGAGCTGTTGCAGTAAAAACAAGTACACTCCCTTTGGCCTAACGGAGACCCCCATTGAATTTGCATCAAAATCATAAATTCAAAATCTCGAGAATCTCCCTACACACAGTGTAGTTATGGCCTAAGAAAGACCCTCTATTTGCGTATAAAAAGGTTAAGGTCGTAAATTTATACATTAAGTGAGTGTTAAACTTTCAGTTTCTGGCGGTATCTCAAGAACCTTTCAAGTTGAGTTTTTGATTTAAAAATTTTAAATCATAACTTCCTTTTGCCCATCCGGGCTTCTTGAAGCACAGGCACCTAAAGTATGGATAATACCCCCCCCCCCCTTTTTTTTAACGAAAAAAATGTAAGAGTGTATAATACCTCGAAAATATAAAATTTCCCCGTCAAACACATATATGTTATTATATGCAAGCAGAATGTACTTTTTCTCACGTTTAAAGAATGGCCCTATTCAGTATAATAAAAATACACAAGGTAAGAAACAAAAGTTGTAAACTAACGGGGGACCCCTGCTTCGAGACAGATTACCAAGGAAATAATTAGTGTTACCTATCATAATTTTGCAAGCACTCTGTTTGCAAGCACTCATTTATTAATCGGATACATAAAATTTTCTCCATTGGCAGCGTTGGAGGAGGTTTTGGAGATGCTTTTCTGTTTCGCCTTATCTGATTGGTTAATTGTAATACAGTTTAAATATCTAACCAATCAGATAAGGCGAAACAGAAAAGCAGCTCCAAAACCTCCTCCAACGCTGCCAATGGAGAAAATCTTATGTATCCGATTAATAAATGGTCCGATTACGGCATATCAAACGCTAATAGCGGGGTTTAGGTTAAAGGGAGTAGTAAAAGAACATCTCCCAGACAGAGTGCTTGCAAAATTATGATAGGTAACACTAATTTTTTTTATCTAGATTGTTTTCGTCAAATAAAAGATTTCTTATGTACGTGGTACCGGTCACGATAGCCAAGTGGTATAGTGTTCGCCCGGGTTCGATTCTCGCTCGCAGCTCAACATTAAGACGTAAACATAGGTAGTGACTGTTCCTTTGCCAGGCGCTGGGCACTAGAAGTGAAAGTCACGGGTTTTTCGGACATGACCTTAAAAACGTACGTAGATCCCTTGTCACGGTAGGCGTTGACACGATAAAGAACCCTCAATGGCCCTGAGTGCCAAGTATAGGTCCAAATTTGAATCCCTTCACCGGCAACGTCTCCATATGAGTGAAAAAATCTCGAGAGGGACGTTAAAACAACATACAATCAATCAATATATCCGTGTTAGTACCTCAGTTCGTAGGGCACTCGCTTCATGATCGGGAGTTTGAATCTCGGCCGCGACTGACCTAAGTCGATAAACCAGAAGTCTTTGTCGAGACTGTAGCTCTACTGGTTTATACTTAAAACAAAGGAAGAGAAAAGTAGCAGTTGGGACTTGAGACTTTAAATCAGCAATAAATAGAAAAATGATCCTTGCTACTCATCAAATTAAAAACCAATATACAGAATTATGTATCTTAGTAGAGTCTACTTGTGTGCCAAGTTATACTGAAATCGGACCAAAACTGCAGGAGGAGTAGCATTTTGAAAGAATTTCATAGAAATTTCTATTTTTAGTAACCATGGCAACACCGTTCTTTGCAATAAAAAACCGATGCACAGAATTATGTATCTTAGTGTAGTCTACTTGTTTGCCAAGTTATATCAAAATCAGACCAAAACTGTAGGAGGAGTAGCACTTTGAAAGAATTTCACAGAAATTTCTATTTTTAGTAACCACGGCAACACCGTTTATCGAAATCAAAAACCGATGCACAGAATTATGTATCTGAGTGTAGTCTACTTGTGTGCCAAGTTATACTGAAATCGGACCAAATCTGTAGGAGGAGTAGCATTTTGAAAGAATTTCACAGAAATTTCTATTTTTAGTAACCACGGCAACACCGTTCACCGAAATCAAAAACCGATGCACAGAATTATGTATCTTAGTGTAGTCTACTTGTGTGCCAAGTTATATTGAAATCAGACCAAAACTGTAGGAGGAGTAGCATTTTGAAAAATTGTTTACAGACAGACAGACAGACGGACGGACGACGGACGTATTACTATCGCATAAGCTCTTCTGGTCTCTGACCAGTAGAGCTAAAAATGGGTAGCAACTGTTCCTTCGCCATGCGCTCGGCACTTTGAAGAGAAAGTGGAGGGACCTTCGGACGAGACCTTTAAAAACCGAGACCCCCTGTTACGGCAGGCGTTGGCACGATAACGATCTCTCACTGCTCAAAATTTCTCTGAGTGCCGAGTATAGGTTAGAATTTGAAGCCCGTCGCTTGTGTATGGTCACGTCTCTATCGTAGCGCAGTGGTTTGAGTTTCTGCACTAGAGTTGCGGATGTAATCCTTACGTCGCAGATTTGAATTTACTGCGGGATGTGGAAACCAGTCATTCAAGTGAGACTTGTAAACCACAGTCCCGTGTCGCAGTAGATGCTGGCACGAAAAAGATCCCTCAATGATTAGTGGCTCTGAGTGCTTAGCATAGGTTAAGATTTGCAGCCCTCCATCGGCAATATTGGTAATGTCCCAATATTAGTGAAAAATTCATGACAGGAACGTTAAACAACAACCCTTTCCCCCCACGGTAAGATGGCGCCATGGATAGAGCGTTTGCTCTAAAGTCGTAGAGTAATGAGTTGTTCCCTACGTCGCGGGTTCGAATCCCACCGAGAGCAGTGGAGTCCGGCCAATCTCTTATTCTTGTGTCATTCTTTCCCTGATTTTAACTTGTTAAAATAGATAAGAAAGAGTTACACTGATACTGACTGTCAATGACTGCATTGTCTGGCATGCAACCACTGTGTTTATCCGCCTAAACTAAGAATACAAAAGCGATTGTAGGTCTATGTTGGCATATTGGTCCTATCTTTAAACTACAAGTATTGACATTTCTTTGGAAAAAATATTTGTTAGTGATGTTAATTGTATTTTATTATTATTTTAAAAAAAATTGTTTTAAAATATTGATAATTTATTTATAAAGCATGAGAATTAAATTCTACGGCATTGAAAACTTACCTCTCAGTTAACGGTTTGCACTCTTTACTAGGTACATGTATAGGTTTTACATATCTCCTCTCTAAATAAGTTTAATGACACTTAAAGTATTTATTTTTACTAAATGAAAGAGTAGATTTCAGAGCAAGTTAAATTATGGACATGTTTTGAGGTAATTTAAGCACCCTATATAATACTTTAATCTTTGAACGTGTGAAAAATCATTTAAGACATAGTATAAGAGTGTAATCGCATTGTAAAAACGCAACAACAGAAATAAATAAATCCAAGTTCTAAATAAGCTTTCAAGTTAATATTTTTAAGGATGAAAAATTTAAGTAATCCTTGGAAAAAACGGGGATAAATCTTTAGCTATAAGAAATGTATTTGAATGGAATTGCTCATGATATATGCACCTTGATTTTCCAGTTATCATTCAATAATACACTCATGCACAAGTAATAAAACGCACAAGTTCATTACATACAAATCATGACCTGTATAAAAAAATTATATTATTATAATAGTTTATTGTTTGTTATTGAAAGCCCCTCACTAGAATTTTTACTTGTATGGAGACGCCATCACTTGCCGGTAAAGAGCTGCAAATCTATACCTATACTCCGCATTCAGGACCATTGAGCAGCGAGGGATCTTTTTCATGCCACAGTTACTGTGACACTGGACCTTGGTTTGTAAATGTACGTTCTCATCCGAAGTACCAGTCCCCACATCGAATGGAGAAGATTCGAACCCACAATCTAAGAATCAGCTCCTAAAATTTGCTTGCGACTAGAGCAGGCGCTCTTAGATGTACATCTGCGCCACGCGGGGCGACCAAACGTTATTATTAATGATTGATAATTTTATTGTTTAATGCCAAATCGCCAATACTTCAGCCGTACATGTATTTTGGCCTTTAAAAATCCTTGAAGGTTATATTTTTTTTAAAAATTGCCCTTTATACATTTTGTGCAATCTCTTAATATGCGCAATCTCCCAATACATTGTAGTTGTGAAAAAATAGTTTTAAGAACTTGCTTATTACAATATGACAACTTATCCCCTAAGAGGGTTTCAATCCATCGACCAGGAAGAAAAGAGTGCAATTTATTCAGAGAAATATTAATATACAGATAGTCGGTTATTTGAAAATATTTAATAAGTGTTTTAATATCAATTATATTATTATAATAGTTTATTGTTTGTTATTGAAAGCCCCTCACTAGAATTTTTACTTGTATGGAGACGCCATCACTTGCCGGTAAAGAGCTGCAAATCTATACCTATACTCCGCATTCAGGACCATTGAGCAGCGAGGGATCTTTTTCATGCCACAGTTACTGTGACACTGGACCTTGGTTTGTACATGTACGTTCTCATGCGAAGTACCAGTCCCCACATCGAATGGAGAAGATTCGAACCCACAATCTAAGAATCAGCTCCTAAAATTTGCTTGCGACTAGAGCAGGCGCTCTTAGATGTACATCTGCGCCACGCGGGGCGACCAAACGTTATTATTAATGATTGATAATTTTATTGTTTAATGCCAAATCGCCAATACTTCAGCCGTACATGTATTTTGGCCTTTAAAAATCCCTGAAGGTTATATTTTTTTTAAAAATTGCCCTTTATACAGTTTGTGCAATCTCTTAATATGCGCAATCTCCCAATACATTGTAGTTGTGAAAAAACAGTTTTAAGAACTTGCTTATTACAATATGACAACTTATCCCCTAAGAGGGTTTCAATCTATCGACCAGGAAGAAAAGAGTGCAATTTATTCAGAGAAATATTAATATACAGATAGTCGGTTATTTGAAAATATTTAATAAGTGTTTTAATATATTGTGAACTTAGCACTACCCTAGCTTTAGGCATTTTAGAAAAGGTCAAATGTTCATATTAAAACACAGACGCAGTTTCTCTGCTTGAAGTTTATGGTAAAAATGATAACTTTTAAAAGCATTTTCAAAATAATCCCCGTCCTGATAACTCGTACTCCTTACCCCGAATACAGTTTTGAAGCTTAGATTGAAAAGAAGAAAACACTTGCTGTGGCCTTCAACTCGATAAATAGAGAATTCGACGACGTTTTGTCAATTAATAATGATAATTTCCATTCTTACGATTCTGTGGATAAGATATATCCTGGTGAGCTTGAGATAAAAGATACTACAGATATTGACACATTTGTTTCATATTTAGATATTTTACTTGAAAAGACGTAAATGGTAATCTAACAACCAAGCTCTATAATAAACGTGATGACTAACTTTTCTATCGTCAACTTCCCTTACTTGTGCAGCAATATACCTTCATCACATGCATACGGAGTTTATATAATTATCTCCGTTGATTCGAGATACAAGAGCACGCTTTTTGTATGAACGATTTCTTAAACGAGGTAAATTATTGACAGACAAGCTGATGAAACAAGAATTTCAGCAGTCTCATTTAAAGTAGTCATTTCGTTAGGTCTTTGGTAAAATGATGCAATGACCTTGTAAGCAAATACAATGTATGCTGACCGCCGTTTTTCATACTGTTTGTTAGTCTATTATTAATTTTATACACTGAAGTGACGACGGATTTTTCTGTTATTTCCCGACCATGACAAGGAGCACACGACGGGTGTGACCGGTTGCCAGGGGATGCTCACTCCTCCATGGCTCCTGATCCCACCTCCGATGTTTTGGAGGTCCGTGTTTGCTCTGCTCCTATTTTGTATTGTTTTATGGACTTTTGATCTTGAATACGTTCGTTATCTCCATTTGTATCCCTCTCGATATTTTTTCACTCATATGGAGACGCCACCACTTGCCGGGGAAGATAGAGCTACAAGTTTTGTCCTGTACTCGACACTCAGGGTTATTTAGCAGGGATGGATCTTTTTTGTGCTAGCACCTACTGCGACACGGGACATAGGTTTATACGGTCTCATCCGAAGGACCGGTCTCTAAGTCCCATAGTGGAATTCGAACCCGCAACTTAAGGATCAACTCCTTACTTTGCAGCTCTAACCACTGCGCCATGCGGGCGACTTTAGCGCTTACAAGAGGACTTTCTATTGCGTATTGTAAGAATTATAAAAAAAAAAAAAACAACATTAAATACATCTTCAAACTGTTCGTTACTTTTTCAATTTAATGTTCAATCTTCGAAAAGAATTGCTAAAGGCATCTGGGTCCTTAAATGAATTAAATAATACAACTAGTTCGGCTGTAAAATGTCCAGTAGCAGAAAAAAGATTCCAAGCTGTGTCTACAATAAATATGATTGAAGTACATGTAGCGTCCCCTCTCATATATCTATTTAAAATATGAATGGAAAGTGCATGAAATTTTTTTTTTTGGTATTTGTGTTGTTTTTTAAAGTTTTTACATGTACGTATCAAAGGAAGCATTCCAAATGCATTCTTGTTTTGTAACTCTTAGATTGACTCGCATAAATCAGCTCAATATCTGCAAGCGTTTAGGAAAAAAAAAGCAGAAAACTAACAGGGAAATCTTGTGCATCTCCCAAGGCTTGAAAAGGTCGTAACTCTCTCAAAAATATCGAAGCGAAACATGGTCTTTTACTCATTAAGGTACACTCGCGTTAGCAAAAAGAAAATCGGTTGTATATTTTTAAACATTTACATGTGAGAGATGGGGTTGGGTGGACAGACTGACAGATAGATGGGCAGCTGGACGGTACCTTAAGATCAACTTCCCAAGCCCACTCCGCCCCAGTTTCATTTGCTTTAAAATTACTGCACTTGATATTTATCACAATATATGAAATCGCGCTCAAAAGTAATGTCAATCTTATAAAATCTGGAGTAGAAATGTATTTCTAAGAAACATTTTTATCAACTCGCCATGGAATCTTATGACCGAATGAAACTCCACAATTTCATTTCAATCACAATTATCAATTTCTTTTTTTTTCGTCAAGATATTTTGTCTCTAGTCTTATGGAGAAAGAGAAGATATAGATTAGGAAAAAGTGTCAAATGTCGCGATAACATCAGATTATTTACAAAACTGTAATATTTTTATGTTCTTTTCATTGTAAAATATATATTCACTTACGAACACTGACTCTTTGTGAACATCTCTGTAGCGACTTAAGTTATTGAAGGAGTGTGTTTTTTTTCTGGGTCGTGGATCTTCATTTATTGGGGATTTTTTTCCTGTAACAGATGCATTAAATCTTTGTTCAGGGGGAGATATGTAAACATTTGTCAAACAAACCTCCGACCGATCTTCTGAACAATGAGTCTATACAGAAAGAATACACAGCCGAAATTACTTAACTAGAGTTTCTCAGTGTCAGAGCAAAAGCATTTACTTTTTTCCGTCAACCTACTTGAAATTTGAATCTTTCTGTTTTAAAGATGGCATTTAAAATTTCATACACCTTGTTCATTACACAAACTTCAATAAATTGTCGTATTTTAAAAAGGCGATTATGTATTAGAGTGTTCGCACTGCATTGTAAACAGTGGTAAATCTAAACTTACAATACAAACATTACGAGCAAGTTAGCCGTGATAGCAATATCTTTGAAAAATCACAACTGAGTTTATAATTTGTTGGTGATATTTTATAACGAAGAAATCCGAAAATATTTTTTTTTAACTTATTGACAATTTCAATAAAATAATTCTAGTAAACTTTTAAAAGTAAAGCAAAATCTAAGCAACCAGGATTGACTAAAATGATAAACTCTAAATTCAGGGAAAAAAAAAATACTTGAAAAGTACAGTGATAAAAGCTGTAGTGCCCTATAATACGACTCCAGACAACCTTACAAAAAATTCTTCAACATTGGTAGAAAGTTAAGGAAAAAGTTCTGTCTGTGTACATAAATTTTCGGTCCATAACAGTTTAAAAACATGAAGAAAAAAATTACCTTCAAAATATTCCCCATCCATATCAGAATACGGCCATTGTATTAATGTTGTCTTTGTACGATACACTGATCAAAATTTTTATCTTTCCGTTTTGCAGCAACAAAATTTAATGCTTTACGCATTGAAATGATTCCAGCTATCAAGTTTAAATGCTAATTGCCGTACATCAGATTTTCGCTATTTATAACTCCGTCGTTTTATTGAATATTACCAGCAAGTCAGTAGAGTTTGACAAAGCGTCCCAATGTAGCATGACCAGCATTGAATGGGACCTAGCAAGACCTTTGGAATTCTTATGACAATCAGGTCAGATCTTAACTTTGTCATATTGCAGTGCATTGTGTCTTTTTAAAGGTTGATGGGACAGATATTATTGAACATTGACTAAATTCTGACTAATTAAAGATGCGTAGAACATGTGTTGTGAAAAATATGCCCCGTTCGAGTCTAACGCCTTTTAATTGATCCTCCTAAAAATAGAATTTTTATTGGATATCTTGTGCGACCAAAACAGGAAAGAGATGGTACTATTTCTTTTTGTGGAATGTTATCGATAAATAATAGCGTCCTATGAAGCCAGAGCTTGTAAAGTTAGATATCATACACTTGAGCTGATCAAGAAAAGAGAAGAATGGAGGTTTTCATCGATAAAGCGATGTGACATACGCACGGCCCTGTCCGTCTGTTGTGACTGGACACGTCCATTGCTTAAATCCCCGTGTGGGACAGATAAATGAACGCCTGAAATCAATATACAGAAATCATAAACAGACTTTCAATATCTGGTTTTATTTTACTGTTCTGAATAAAACTTCGTGTTTTTAATTTGTTTGGTCGTATTTTTTACTTTCATCTTAACATTCATCACAATTGGGCAGCATCTGGTTGTCATGCTAACAACTGCTTTAATCTCCTATGAGTAATAGATATTATATATGTGTTATACGATTTTCAGCTTGCATCTTGTAGTCCCCATATGATCATAATAAAAACGTAATTAATTCAGTTTGATTTCAAATGGCTGAAATTGCGTAATCTGAGTAGAAATTTGAACACATATATTTCGTTTGAATTTCTTTTCACGGCATTTAATTACGACTGTGCACTGGTAGACTACATTTAAGTTTTTTTTTCACGTTAATTCAAACACAATTCAATTTTGACTTATCTCAAAAAAGTCTTTAATGGTACATAGTGATTGTCGAAAGTACGGCAAGTAAAGGTGCAGATCTAGAACATCTTTCTGAACAGTCTTGACATTGTTTTCAAATTTAAAAAGCTGTTTTAGAAATGAAAAATGTAGAGACCCTGAGTAAAGATGTACCAAGGTCTTCTTCTGAGGGTCTACAGGAATTCTGACGGTCTACTTACTGCAGACATGACTGGCAGAAATTGGCTCGGTTTTGATGAAGTGTCCTCACTTTAGAAGGACTAAATAACAGCCTTGTCGTGTGTCAGAACTCAGAACTGTATCCTATGAATGCTTTCACAACCAGTAATGCGATTAGCCAGTCAATCAATCTTCTTGATAATGTTAATAATATTTGTTTCCCTGCATTCGTCTGAAACTGTGTCAATCATATAATTTTGATTTAAAATGCGAGGAAATTTTTTAACCAGATGTACAGTGTTGTATTTTATGAAAGAAAAGAGTTTCTTTACACATTCATACATGTAACGTTTACATTGATAGTTTAAGAAACGGATGATACATGTATGTATTTCACTATGAATGAAAATCATTAAGATTTAGAATTTTCTTGTGCGTTTGCAAAATACCATTCGCTTCTTTCTCTACCATATGCATCTTTCAGTGTTTTAAAAACTTCCTCATAAGGTAAAGAAAATATGCAAAACCCACCTTTCTTTGTATTCCTTCACATGTATCATGTGCATCTCCATGTGGATTTAAACTTCCTAATTATACCCCCGCTCCGAAGGAGAGGGGGGTATACTTTTTTACCCTTGTGTGTCTGTGTGTCCGTCCGAAACAACTTTTCGTCACAGTTTTCTCAGCAACTACTCATCGTAGATGCTTGAAATTTTAATACAATCTTCGCTAAGGCATGCCATATGGTGGGATACATTTTCGCTCAAATCGAATGTCAACTTCCTGTTTGTCTGTGCGTCTGTCCGTTTCATACATCACACATTTTCGTCGCAGTTTTCTCAGCAACTACTCGTAGATTCTTGAAATTTTAACACAATCTTCTCTGAGGCATGCCATATGGTGGGATACATTTTCGCTCAAATCTGATGTCAAATTCCTGTTTGTCTGTGCGTCTGTCCGTTTCATACATAACAAATTTTCGTCACAGTTTTCTCTGCAACTACTCGTTGTAGATGCTTGAAATTTTAACAAAATCTTCTCTAAGGTATGCCATATCTTTGGATACATTTTCTTTTCAAATCGGATATCAACTTCCTGTTTGTCTGTGCGTCTGTCTGTTTCACACATAACAAATTTTCGTTGCACTTTTCTCATTAAATATTCATAGCGGATGCTTGAAATTTTATTACACCCTTTGTTGAGGCATGCCATATGGTGGGATTATTTTTTATATGAATCTGATGTCAACTTCATATTTTTCTGTGCATCTGCCTGTAATTGAACTTGTGTATATATATTAACTTGATAGTGCTTATTTACATCAGAGCGGGGGTATTACTAGTGAGCATTGGCTCACAGATTTCTTGTTCATAATGACAAAGCATGAGGTTTGGTGTAAAAGTAGACAGTAGGATCCGTCTCGTTTTGAAAAGTACACTTCTGAAATTTGAGTTTTAGCGTGGGTTGTTGGTGCTATTTTGTCAATCTTATACTTTTACATATTAAATCTTTGGCTTTATAAATCGTGAGACATCTTGTATCTCTAACCATGGGTAAATATGTGGTTAAATTTAAGTTGAACATCTGACTATACATGAAATATTATTCCCTGAATTTTCCTGCTATAAACTTTACTCTTCTGCATTTTTAGAGTAGGTCCATTCATAACTCGCAACTGCGGTAAATTTTCATATTTTCATATCTTGTGGTTGGTCTTCCACACCATTTGTTGGACTCTTCCCCAAAGTTAGAAGATGCTGAGTTTCTTCACATTGACAATATTTATGCGGTCTTCCTTCAATCTGCTTACCAAATCCGATTCGTTCTTTTATCAACCGATCTGTTTTAATATTTTAATTTAAAAAGTTCAACATGAAAAGAAAACAACCCGATCTTGCTTTGTCCTCCAACTCGCAAAATTGGATTATCGACGATGTTTCGTTAATAAATCTATAAACTTTCATTCATATGTCTACTCAATGTCCAAGTGCACTCAAAGAAGAAAACGACACAACACGTCTGCTATATGTTACATTTTTTGGATCATTAACTGATTATTGACAATAAATGACCACATTTATGTAACATCTAAACTTTTGGTCAAAGGGGATGACATTAACCTTTTCATCGTCAACTTTCTTTAATCATTAAGTAATATTCAACCATCACTTGTATTTTCTCACTTTGAGATCCACAATCTAATGAGAAGTTTTAACTTACGTTCAGTTTTTAATTTCAACAGGAATATGCTACTGATAAATACCCGGTAATTGAGAGTCATTTCACTGACTCGTTTCAAAACAGCATTTTGCTAATTCCGTGGTCGTTAAAATGACCATGTTTTCAATTAAGAAATAAGGTATCATTTTTTGAGTTTTATTGAGATGTAAAACAGGTTGGTCACGTGATCAAATCCCATAAAGCCCGAAGGGCTTTATGGAAGATTTGATCATGTGTCAACCCGTTTTACATCTCAATAAAACTCAAAAAATGATACCTTATTACTTATATTTACATTTGTGACTTATTCATACATTATATTTGCCTGATTGTTACTTTTAACGTGTGAAATGCGTTAATTTTTCAAACCCAACGGCATGTATGTAATCCACTAAACGCGCGTCGACCCTTTATGACGTCACAGAGAAATTACGTGGAACGTTTATCCAAACGCACATCTATGACCTCTTGACCCCAAACCTGTATTTACACAGTTATAAAAACGCTTGCCTTCAGTAGTGTTATGTAAAGGAAAACATTTGCAAATGTAAATATATACAATTTATCGCTAAGTCGTACTAATTGCACGTAAAACAATATTTTTATAGCCCATGGGGTTGTATAGCTAAGGGAATGTTCGTGTTCTCAGTTGGTTGGGGTGAGGGTACCCAGCTTTTGTTCGCAACTCCTCTCATGCAACTAATTGAAGAAGAAAAAATTAGACATTAATAGAATTTTTGACATATTGACATTGTTCACAGAATTTTATATTCATTGACATTGTGCAGCACCTATTTCATTATTAGAACAGTATTCAAGATCAAAAGTCCATAAAACAATACCAAACAGGAGAAGAGAAACACGGACCTCCAAAACATCAGAGGTGGGATCAGGTTCCATGGAGGAGTGAGCATTCCCTGCTGACCGGTCACACCCGCTGCGTGCTCCATGTCATGATCAGGAAATAACGGAAAAATCCGTCGGCAGTTCAATGTATAAATAATGGACTAACAATTAGTATGAAAAACGTCAGTCAGCATTTGACTCAGTGCTAAATTGTATTTGCTGACAAAGTAATTGACCATAGCACTTACGGATTGATGACTTTAAACGAGACAGCTGAAATTCTTGTTTCATCTACTTGTTTGTCAATAATTTACCTCGTTTTAGAAATTTTTCATACGTAGAGCTTGCTCTTGCATACCGAATCAACTGAGATATATAAACTCCGTATGCAGGTGAGGAAGGTATATCGCTGCATAAGTAAGGGAAGTTGACAATAGAAAAGCGGGTCATCACTTTCATTATACTGTAGAGATTAGTTGTTAGATAGATAACCATTTATGTCTTTTTCAGGTAAAATGTCCAAACATGAAAGAGATGTGTAAGACTTTGTGGTATCTTTTATCTCAAGCTCCGCAGGATACATCATATCGACATAAGAATGGTTAATTGACAATTCGTCGTCGATATATCTACATGTCGAGTTGAAGGCCAAGGCAAGTTTTTTTTTTCTTATCACGCATCAAATTTTGCTTCATATATGAATACAAAAATAGGTCTGCTAATAACAGGGCGTAATTGGTACCCATGGGAATACCGAGGTATCCAAGAACCACCGTGTATGTTTGTGTCTCTCTGTTAATTCTATTAATCTTTTTGCGTATTTTTCCTGACCTCTTACATGTTTTCGCGAATGTTTCATCCTGCAAACCATCTTCTTAAGGATTCATTCTTTAAAAGAATTAAATATCTCAATCGCAAATATTTTAATCTTATACAATGTACAAGGTTTTTAAGTGACGAATCGTAAATAAAATAAAAAGAATTAAAGCAAACGAAAGTAAGTTTCATTCGCTTATTCCATGGTCGATACGATGGAAGTAAGTCAACATGTCCAATCTATCATTATGTCAGTTAAATGCTAACTGACGCTTTTTTCCTTCGATCATAACAAGGATCACGCTGGGTGATGCGTTCAACAAGAGAAGCTTACTTCTCCTAGGCATCTGATCCTACCTCGGATGTTTTAGAGGTCCTGTTTGCACTGCCTCTGTTTTGTATTGTTTGAATGTGCTTTTTAGGTGGTGTACTGTTTGATGTCCCCATATTTCATTTTAAGTACAGATTGATTAGTGAACTGAAATTACTGTCGATAACGTACTTTTGAGCTAAGGTGCACTATATTCACCGACATCTATACTGAATATTCTCAAAGACTAATTGCAAATGGTTGGATGAATGGCAATTCATTTATTATACGGCAAACGTTCAACAAATGCCGATAGTGATGTAGGATATTTTTTTTCGTCTAGGGCAGTTTTTCGTTATAACTTATCTGGGGTTGTTTTCGTACCGTTCGACTCATCGTCAGAGATAGGACTTAGTTTTTTATAAACAGCGATCGTATTTTCCTGCCAAACTCTTCATTAAGTAGCTTGATCGTCTGACGATTGGTTTTTTTTCACTGATACCAAAACAGCATTAATGATCTAATGGGATGTGTGATAGAACCAAAATACAGCTCATTATTTTAATGGAATATTTCTCCTGCTTACTTCCCGATCGCCTCCACCAGTTTGTAATAGTGTGAGTTCTTTTTAGCTATGACAGTGCATTCACAGTACATTTAACGGGTCTTCGTGGAAGTGGCAATATCCTATTTTCCCGGACACATCAGTGAAGATTGAAATAAGGAAGAAAATAATCTAACCTTAAAAAAATCTTTAAATGAGTCTTACTAATTTAAACAAGAGGCCTATAGGCAAAATCGCTCACCTGAGCACTAAGGCTAGAAAAAAGCGAAAATCAATCGACTATTGAAAAAGCTTAAACGCATAAATGGACACGTGGTCCCAACTTTCCCCTGAAAAAAAGGGGGTGGGACGTATAATTTGAATTAACTAGAGTCTACACTCACTAGGCATGCTGACATATTTCTTAGCGTTTTTCCCTACATACATTTGGTCCTGCTATACCCACAGGATTCACAATTTGAAAATTTACAATACCTTCCATATGAATATGATCATTCATGGATTTTTTGTTCATGAGAAGATTTTTAAAGATTTTTCCTATATATTCCTATGTAAAACTTTGATAATCCATTGTGAACCCACCCTACCCCGGGGTTCATGATATCAACACACTTAATTCTACACTACCTAAGGATGATTCCATATAAATATGGCCAATCATGGCTTTGTTGTCCTTGAGAAGAAGATTTTAAAATTTTTTCTTTGTTAAACTTTGTTCGTCCATTGTGGCCCCGCCCTTCTCAAAGGGAGGGGGGGGGGTCATGATTTGAACAAACTTGAATCTACACTACCCGATGATGATTCCACATTAGTTTCATCTTTCCTGACATAGTGGTTCTTGAGAAGATTTTTAAATCATTCATAAACAAATTTTCACTATCTCATTTGAAAGAGGGCGTGGCAATCCATTTGAAGAAATTTGAATCCCCTTCAACCAAGGATGCTTTGTGGCAAGTTTGGTTGAAATTGACCCAGTGGTTCTGGAGAAGAAGTCGAAAATGTGAAAAGTTTACAGACAGGCGGACGGACGCCGATCAAAATGTTATCAGAAAAGTTAACTTGAGCTTTCAGCTCAGGTGGGCTTAAAAGGACTTGTTTCGTACATGTACGTACATTTGGACAAACACAGGTTTTTACGACTCTACACGTAAGGACATATCGTAGAAACTTGAAAAATAGTAAATTAATCAGCATTGTGGTTATCTTTATCAAAATCGAGAAAGTGGGTTTATTATTGCCGTGATTGGTTATTTTTAGATGTACTAGTGACAAGCTACTTGTTTTGCAAATTGTCATTTTTCTCCCAATTATGTTTGAATACGTTGCTTCCCTTAAAGACTGATGTTAAGGAAACTCAGATGTCCCAAGAGTGACACGTTTGGAATCTGCATAAAAATGACAAATTACAGTTTTCCTTGAGTTGTTATCGTTTGTAACGTACATTTCTGTCGCCTTCGTGACCAATATGTGAAAAGTGTGCCCCGAGTTTTCAAGCCTGTGGGCGGTAGGTTGTTCTTGTAAATAAAAATGCTAAGTTTCGAAAATTATGGGTCCAATTTACGAATATGACAGTTAAATTCACCTTTCTTCAAATTGTGCGATTACCCCTTAGGCCATTCCAAGTTTTTTTCTATGTTTAGCGTCCGCCTGCGCCTTGGCTTTTGACACCCCATGTCAGCAAAAACAAACAGAATCAGTAGTCCAAAAACTAATTATTCAGGTCAAAATTTATGATTTCCAGCAATATCTCTAAATATTTGTATAATATTTAATTATTGGAATAGTTTCAGTATTTAATACCTTGATTTTGCTGAAGAAAATAACTTTCATTATGAAAAATAGATAAATGAAATCATATTTTTTGAATTACACCATTCTTATTACTTTAAAAAAAAATTTTTGACTTGTGTGTTTTTTGCGAATAGGTAGCTAGGTTTTTGAAAGATAGGTGGACGCTAAACAGAGAAAAAACTTGGAATGGCCTTATAATGTAAAAAAGATCCTGTTCAAAATGGAAATTCAAAAATTTCACTATCTTACCATTCATCCTTTCTCTTAGAAAATTTAATTAACAGCTGTCATGCTGAAAGGTTCATAGTGATAGAAGAATGCATATTGTGAGTAGATATGGATTCAGCTGCATCAGTATACACTCATCCTCTGTCGACTTCACACCTGACCTTTGTACTTTGTAATGATTGGGTAAATGGAGAAAGTAGAAGTCAAGATTTGAAATTAATTGTCAGTCAGTTTGTAATACCCTTGTTTCATAAAAAAAACCCCGTAAGTTTGTTTTGTTTGAGAAATTTTATGTAGGAAGAAAATATTATTGCAGATCGAATTAACTTGGAGACTTAAGCCAATTATTAGATGATAGTGGTGTATTGCTACATAAGGAATGGAAGTTGACGATAGGAAATTTAAGGGATTTTTCAATATCCTGTTTAACCCATTATCAATAACTCGCAACACTCATCTTTGCAAATGCAACCTATCGTTAGGTGATAAGACTGACTTACCACATATGGCAAGACTTTTTTCAAAATTCGAATTTTGACTATTGAATACTCTGTACATGATCAATACAGGGGGCTCATGACAGATTTGGCCTGTCGAAAGGGGGAGGGGTATTCAAACCTGCTAGGTACTTGATCTGATAGCTTGTGTTTCCAGTAGTGCACATTTTTGCCCTGTTAACTATTTATAATCTACGCTTGATTTGAACGATTGGTTACTGTTCGTCATAAGACCTTGTTAGCAAATATAACCTTTCATTTGGTCGTACATGCGTTTTCATTGACTTTTTATACCAATTGTTCAATAGGCCTCTGTATTGAAATGAAAACGGAATGGTCGTCTACCAGATCATAATATACGACTCAGGACGGCTGTGACCGGTCAGCAGGGGATGCTTATTCCTCGCAGGCACCTTATCCCATCTCTATAGTTTTCAAGGGTTCGTGTTTTATGCCCTCCTTTGCAGAAGTTTTTGAAGTAACGATATTTATAAACAGACAAAAAAAAATTAAAACCCAAAACAAACCCCCCTATTCCTTTAGCGACACATAAGACGTCCTTCGTCTCGCAGTTGTCATAAATGAGAATAATACAATTTTTTTTCTTGCTTCTCGTGAAATATTGGTATTTCACATTGCAGCAGTAAATTTTATTGCTTTTTCCCAAATACTCTAAACACCCATTCTCAATATAAGGGCTCAAATAATGTCGCTCATTTTCATATAGAAGAAATACCACTGATGTAATTTTTAAATCAACATTATGAATAGTCATTTAACAATGAATAAGAATTCATATAATTATCCATCTGAAAGGGTATTTAAGGAGTTCCAAATTCAAATATAGTAGCCTATTTGAAATGTACGTTACTGTCGCCGAGGCAAATCTTATGCTGAATCCCCTCTGTGTAATATATAGTTTTGATTCTCAAGTAAAAAATTTCTGATAAGTTCAACCTTGTATCATATAAATTTCTTTTAAAAACAATAAATACATTTTCTTTGTGATAATAAATAATTTTTATTGTGCAATGTCCCTGTCGCTTAATTCTATTTCAACCACATTACAAGCAAACACAAAGATTATACACCTGATAGTTTTGTTCTCCTTTATTTATTGATGAGCTAAATTTGAAATTTCAAAGGATTAATTACTCCTACCTAGATAATGTAACATGAAATTGAACAATTTGAGCAACTTTTATAAATATGTTTACGGAATGAAAGACATTTTCAATCGTAGAGATAAGAAAGAAATGTACGTTACCTATATTCTTCCATTAAGAATATATATTAAGTAGAAAATATGAGACGACTCTGAATAAGCAACCCCTTGTATCCTGTAAACTGGCAAAGACGTTTTGCTTAACACAATTAAAAATTATTTTTTACATGAAAAGTGATCATTTGAAATGTACGTTACTGAAATGTACGTTACGATGAAATTCGAATTAAGTGAATCTCGCACGAATTTTCATGTATTCTCATACTTTCAAACACTCGAATGTGTACACAAAGGAAAGTTTCAAAGGTTGGAGGTCGGCTAAATTCCAAAATTAATGAAAAGAAACGTTTCTGCTGAGGAAAAAAATATATTAAAGTCAATTATATGTAATATAATTTTGATACCTGGTATATATTGCTGAATACGAAACCTGTATGATGCATTTCTTATGATATGCAAGTTCAAATAGTACTTTAATTCAAAAGAAACTGAAGATCTTTGAATCTCTCCTTTGACATTTAATCGACTGGTATAATTGCCGATAGTTTTTGAATACAATTCCAAAAATGATTAATACAGTCGGTCCTTGGCAGATCTCTCAACTCTTGGAGCATTTATAACGTCAGGTGCATACACTGTACATTCTCGTATTTCTAAATTTTTTTTCTAATTGCTCGGATTGAATTTTCGAAATACACAGTTGTTAGCAGTGTATTTTTTTCCCACAAATTGTTTTGTTTAGTGCTATATTAAATTTTTAAAAGGTGCTGGTCGTGATACTTTTTCATGTCCTGTAGGTGATAGAATATCGTAAATTGCATGTATATGTTGTCCATTCTACGCATGTTTCACATCAAAGTAGTGTTGAAATAGAACAAAAAAAGTAAACAAAAAAGTTGTTGCGCAAAATAGGTTTCCATACTCCTTCATCCTTTAAATTACTGGTGTTATAAAATCAATTCTCATTCCTTCGAATTCTATACTGACGGATCCAGGCATGTTTTTGCCATATTCTATTTTTAGGCGGGAAAAACTATAAAGTTTTGATGTTCTTTCCTCAGAAATTGTGTCAATTTCTACCCCGTGTTTATTGTTAATCGATATATACATCGTAGACCATATTCTACGTTTGATGAGTACGCTCTCTACCGATAGTTCTGAACTCCCCGAGTAAAACTTTTATGTTTCAGCGTCTGGCTATGGTACATGTCTATTGCGGGTTATGTTGTGGTTTATAGGTACCACAGGGCTCTATGCTTAGCGTTTTAGAATTTCCCCAGAATGTTGACGAGCTCTATTACTATCAGGAGGACTCAGGCTGAGAGTAATTGACATTGACACCTGATGATTGTTAATTACATTAGAGGAGTCAGTAGCCAGAAAAATAATTCCCGTCTATTTCTGGAGGAGAGAGTGTTAAAGAGAATAAGGGGTCAAATATGATGTGAGCCAAGTTAATAATGTTATGGTAGATCGGAGAAATCTCATTTTATTCATTTTACTGTATATTTTGTGATTCCTATACCTGTTATAATATTGCTATTTCATTTTACCTTGACATGCCATTGTTAGACAACTTCAAAGGAAGTATTAGAACCTTTCCGTTTGACTAAGAAATAATGAGTTACATAATTTTTGTTTTGTCTTGCTTTGTTACAGGGGAAAAGTTTTTGAATCAATATTTCCGATGAGAACTTCGGTTTATACCTGAAGGAGAGAGGAAAGGCATCTCAGAAAATTGTTTGCCGGAACATGTTTCAGCCAAATCAAAGTAATGGATCTCTACTTTCACTTATAAATAATGAAAATTCCGTTCTGTGTGTATTTTATTGTATTTGTGATTTCCTTGTCCAACGTAGTTCGTCTGTATGTTTGTGAGAAAACAAATATAACTGTTGGATATTTAACGGTTGACAAAACTGACAAATACATCCGGAATCGGCAAGGGAGGATTATTTCCGGTGCTATAACATACGCTTTGGAACGGGTTAACGCCAATCCGGAAGTCCTTCCAAATCACTTCCTGAACCTGATATGGGGAGACACCAAAGGGGATACACTGACCGCCGTCAAACTGTTGACGGACCAATGGAAGCTGGGGGTGGTGGCCTTCTTTGGGTTGGAGGATAGCTGCAGCGTGGAAGCCCGGGTGGCCGCAGCATGGAATCTCCCACTTATATCTTATGTAAGTCATTGTTCTAAAGGATCACATGTATCATTAATTTAACAGTTTTCATTAAGAACAATAATTGGAACAAGATAATACGGATGTAAGCAAGGTTTTCGATTATGTACAAAAAATTCAAAATGAACACACCACAAATATAATAAGGTATATTACATGTATAGCTGCCTTGTCTTATAACATAATTAATAAGATTTATTGTTTAAGTATATTGATAAATCCTATCAAAAAACTACTTATGGCAAGTACTAACCGCGATTAATTATTAATTCAGTTCGTTTTTAGTCTTGATATAAGAGCTAATTTCTTTTCTGTCAAATAAATCTTGCAACAAATTTCATTATTTTCGATTCATTAGTGACATGTGGAGATTTTAACGATAAATAAAGGAAATCTTTTTTGCAATCAAGATGTAAAATTTTAATTCTAACTTAGATGAGTTACTATAACATGTAAATGCAAAATTTAGAATGTAAATTTTGCATTTACATCAAATCAGTAAATTTAAGATTTACAGCATGATATCATACATGCATTAACTTATTGCATTAAAAAGTATATGTATTTCATAAAATAAAAAGTCACATATTAAAATTAACGACAGTTTCCTTCATTCTTCTATCACCAGATTATAAATTGATATCACGTGTTGCCTCAAAGGCATGTTGAAATTGTCTTTTACATTTGACATACCCCAGTAAGAGGAATTTAAAAAGAGAAATGGTTTTCTCAGTTAATATCCTGTTTTTTACTCTTGCACTTTTAACAAAATGTACCTTTTATATTGAATTCGTATTTAAAACGGTATATCTTTTTTTAATTAATATTTCGTAAAATCCTGAAGATTGAGAAGTTTTGATTAGAACTATTAATACTTTATTTCAATGCACTTGCAATTGGGTTTTCAAATATTTGTTTTAAACTTTTTAAATGTCGATCTTAAAATATTGGAAGGTGTGAAGGAGTTTACCCGAATTATATCAAGTTACCATCTTAAATTTCATATACGTCTGTTTCGTTCATTGTGATCATTTGATATGCATTGCCTGTTAAAGCGAACATTACCGAGACCCACCTAAATGCTACCAGTTCAGGGATGGAAGGTCAAAGTTCAAAACTAGGATTCATGAAATTAAGGCAGATCTATCTGAGTTAAAAAAAAAATCCCACGTGAAGTACACAGATAATTTTAGCTGTAATTGTTTGCACAGTTGATTAAATAAAAGAGAATTTCTCGGTCAATGGTTGCATTGTTCAAAGTCAGAAATAGCCGAAAATACTCAATTAATGTTACCTAAGAGGACTCTTTTGATAGTCTAGGTATAAAAAGGATAATTCTTTTCCTTGTTTTAAAAAAATGGAAATCCGATGTTATCTTGTGTGAAAACATGTATATAATTGTGCCACTTAATAATATAATAAATGTTTTGTATGATATTTTCAAAAAACAGATTATGATATCTAATATTAAATATTTTCTAACTATATGCATACTGTAATCTGAATTTACAATTTAAAGTAAGATTCTCACATTCAGTAAAATGAGACAGACATCGCAATCATTTTGTAATTTAACCAGAACAAACCAGAACCAGATCATTTTCACGTATGGTACCAATTTAACTAGTCTGGGTGGGTTTTTATGCTTATATCAAATATATCATAATCGCTATCTTTCATAAACCAATTTAAAATCTGTGAAGCTTGCGAAGTTATCATTAAGAAAATATTATTTTGCACCCCTATCATCAACACACCTGCGTTGAATGAATTAAAATTTGGAACAAGTCTAATCATCTTCTACTCGCAATTAAGTTAATAAACAAATCAGCTATATAAATATAACATTAACAGCATGTAGGTGTTTTACAAGTCTGCTCCAGAATATATTCTACACATGTTATCAGAATGGTTTAAATGAATATTTAAATCTTTGTAGAAACGAAAAAAGACGCATGTTATAAAATGCAGAAGATCAAATTGCTTTGAAAATTCAAAGCTTGAAATGCTTTAAGAGATTTCTAAATTGCCTTTAACTTTCTGATGAAAAATATCAAAATGAAATCAGATATTAATATTTAAATGGTATCGTTGATAATGTCCTTGCTGTAATATTCGGGTTAAAAGGGGACTGAATGCAGCAATGCCAATTTGACGCTAGAAGTGTCTCTGAGATGACTTTGAGATCTCCATAACATCAACTCATTAGTCAGTAGTCTGTCTCGGTATTAAATTGATTGCACTCAGAAAATATTCTTCTGTATCGAGCTAATCGGGAGATTTTTTACTGATAAGTTGATATTTCAGGGAAATCAACAACACCTTTTAAAGTCAGCATTTCGTAAATTATATGGTGGTTATGTTGACCGTATTAGCAAATATAACTTCTCATTGGTTCGTATTTTGTCTGACTTGTTTCATACTTAATATTTTTACTAGATTTGACTACGCAATGTATCCCTCAATTCATAGGGGCTTACGGCGATATGATCCGGGAAATGGGGATACTTACTACTCCTGAGCACGTGATCCCACCTCTGGAATCGTCAGGGCTCTGTGTCTCATAACTGTATTCACACTTTGTTTGTAGACTTTATAAGATCAATAACTATCCGTTATCTTCACCTTTTTCAATGTTGAAAAGTCAATTACTTTTGTACGATATGTTAAAATTTTAAAAACCTCTTACCAACTTCTGTATCAAATCAGAAAATTCATTGTTGTCTTTGATTTATCTCGCAATACTTTCAGTTTTAAATTATGTAAAACTATTGAGAGTGCTTTCATATTCAACACAAACATTTCCTGCAGAGCTACCTTCAAATGCGGTGTTTGAAACATTCATATGTATATATTTAACACATCTTAAATACCGAGAAGATATCGACGATATATTAGAACTTGCTGTTTTAAAGTTTCGAGTCCCAACTGCTACTTTTCTCTTCCTTTGTTTTAAGTATAAACCAGTAGAGGTACAGTCTCGACAGAGACTTCTGGTTCCATGCTCACGATCGTGATTGTCAATAAAAATGAACATGATCCACACTTTTTTCATTATACACACATTGAAACTTCTAATACCGACGTCGACCTCACTGGCTACTAGAACTACTTGCATCTTTATCTACAATTGTTTATAAGTCAAAATATAAAATTAATATTTTTCCTTTTAACCCAGAAATGTGCAGATGACGAAGTTTCCATCAAGAGTATGTATCCCACCTTCGCCAGGACTTATCCCCCCGTTAAACAGGTCACCAAGTCCCTGGTTGCGCTGCTGCTTCACTTTAACTGGAAGAAGTTCACCATGATTGTAGGCTCCTCTCACAAGCAGCAGACTATCGCCGAGAAGTTGTTGGAACATGCAGAGATTTCCAACATCACAGTCAACGACCGACAGGAATATACCGAACCCTATACGCCCTTCTCCAACGGAAACCCATTTCCAGGGATCGTTGACAGAACGTACGTGGACACTAGAGGTAAAGGCTGGATCTAATTCATCTTACAATGTAGAAATGTTCTTCTCAAGCGGATATAATATATAGCTGCCTTTCAAGGCAGATTATTTTTCAAGCACTTGAAATTGCAGATTCTCTTATTCTTTTATTAGCTTTTAATATACCAGTTTTAAGTTAATATTTGATTTTTATACCCCCAAAACGAAACTTAGACCAATATACGTTTGAAGTAGTTATTGTATAAACAAAGAACACAGTTAATTTATGTGTATATCGAAATCATCTTGGAGAATCTAAACTTAAACGTCTTACGAAGATGACTTCTGACTCATACTGAAAGGTTTAATTTCGATCTCATGTGAAAACATGAAGATACAAAGCACAAAAGAACAAATCTATCCGACGGATATATACATTTATGTGGAACCAGACATTTTGAGACTATATGAAATAGCACTAAGAATTATAATAAAGTCAATTCGCTTTCAGAGCTCTTTGTACTTAGATCCTATGTTACAACCCATACAACATTCAGATACATCTGACTTGATATCACAAAAATAACACGAAGATTCAAACGACATTATTACATACGTCCTTGTCAATTTTTAAAGAGTTTGCTAGTGCAGTGGCTAAACTTTATTCTTATCTCGTTAGTGGGTGACTACATTATGTTTTTATGTGCTGGGAGGCAGTGGTTCTACATGTTGTTTGATAGTTCTGATATGCTACATGTCAGAGAAAGCGCCAGAGATTCTCACGTCTGTGAATCAGTGTATGTTCAGACAGCGTTTATGGTTATTGGTGACGGCATATAAGCACCTTATAATTTATATAAATTAATAGTTAGTATGTCAGTGGAAGTTGTAACCACGTGTATACAATAATGATGACCTCATGCAATATTTGATAAAGACATGATTCCCTTACAGCAGCATAGAGAACAGCCATGAGTCTGTATGAACCATGCCGTGTCAAGGGTGATGTGTCACCCCATCCAACATCAGAGGCACTCTGGCTAAGATCTTTGGCACATTCACCAATGAACTTTTTTTCCCTATTTGTCAAGTTATTATCTGTGTGTCAAATTTACTAAAATCAATATACATGTCACCTTAGTTGATGCCCATCTTTGATTTTTTTTCCAGTCCGAGGAACAAAACTTTACGTAGCACTTTAAATGGTATGAAAAAATTGCATAATTTTTATTTAGATCGAAATTAATACATATTTTAGATTATTAAGTAAATTAAAATATGGCTTTTTATGAGATTTGTGATTTGAATTTGAGATTTCAGGTGTCATAATCAGATTTCATTGAATTGTTCAAGGTAAGACACATCTGTCGCTGGAACATATGTCCAATATTAATACTCAAAGGAGATATGCAAATGACGATATCTAATATTCTCAGTAAAGAGAAATTTATGGAATGTGTCATCAATTTTCATTGCGACCTTCTGCTAAAGTACAATACAATATACAATGTCAGAAATAAGATTGTAAACCGCCAGAAATCAGATCATATAAATAATATCATATGCAAATGACGATATCTAATATTCTCAGTAAAGAGAAATTTATGGAATGTGTCATCAATTTTCATTGCGACCTTCTGCTAAAGTACAATACAATATGCAATGTCAGAAATAAGATTGTAAACCGCCAGAAATCAGATCATATAAATAATATCAAGGACTTAAAAAACGGATGGATGAAGCTATAAAAGTGTCTGATGGTTCGTTCATAAATGCCACCTACTCTGCAAAAATAAAATCTCTCACAGATAAAAGTGTTTTGGTTTCTTTGTCTCATGGTCATGTCATTTCCTAACAAGGACTTATCCTTTAAGAGTAGTTTTCGTGAACGATAACAAGACATCTATTATTTCCTGCGAAGAGAGGCTATATCGAGGAACATCTGATTGAATAACCGACATACAGACCCAATTTCTGCTATCCGATTTCTGCTTCTCATTATGTTAATACTTTGTTTTTGTAGAGAGTTGTCAAGAAAAGTCGACTTTTCTGGTTCTTAAATAGTTCTGGCACGCCATTGTCTTGTTCATCTAATACAAACCGTAAAGTGATCATCTTTTCAGATCTCAGGGAAAAAAACACTTTCTAAAAAAAAAACAACTAACAAAAACAATTAATAAAAATCAGTCAAGAGATTTTTACCACGTACCTTAGACCAACAAGAAATTGTGATGACCATTTCATGCAAGGACACGCTCCCTCTGCAAATTACATAAATTTTTGTCTTGTCGTGTACACTGTACATAAATAGAAATTTATTTCCTTATAATAACTTCAATAAAGAGTGCATCATACTACATGATGTAGTTTTATTCTTTTTATTCATTGTTTAATTGAAAAGCGGGAATGACTTCGTTTTGTATGAGTTATCTTTCTACGATCTAGCATGAGCTGTGACTGACAGTGCCAGACAGTGATGGAATCATATATCAAGTTGTCTTCAGAGAGGATAAATGTGTTTTTAATAGACGCAGGATTATTGAAAAATCTTTTAAATCACACTGGTCTTTCTAGGATGTCAGTGCATTATTTTCTGAACTACTGAACAATACTGCAATTTCTTTAGCCGAGTCCATTTTTATTTAGCGATATAATCTTACTTAAAAAAAAGAGACAATCATTGTACTTTTGCCGGTAATTGAAAGTCTGTTTTCCAAAACAAAGGAAACTATTACCGTATAGCCTATATCACATTTGTGTCACTTTCTCAAAACAGATAACTTATGAGACAACGGGAAATTGGTAGGGTAGCAAAAACATCCTCGCAACGTCAATGGCATTGCATGACAAATCATTCGGCACTTTACGTTCGACGATGAAAAAAATCCGGAAACAAAATCTTCAGATACTTTCTTTCAAAGGTAATTGATAGAAAAATTGTTATCTTGAACTTCATTTTTTTTAAAAATCAGAGAGGCATTTGTGCCCTTATATTGAGAATGGGTGTAAAGGTTCTATATAAATTGCTTTATCCATAGTTATGGGAGGTCTCATAGAAGGGATAAGTTTTTTAATGCTTTCCAACCAGTAATTGAGATTCCGTGGCCCTGTATTTTGAGAGGAAGGCTGTTTTTGTTGAAAGTCATCAGCGGAAGTCAGATATTTTGAAGTATAATAGGCATCCATAGTAGATTTTTTTAGGAATACAAATATTCCCTTAAATTTTACA
>PRKT01001035.1:127940-141828 GCA_003671525.1 Saccostrea glomerata | reverse complement strand
TACCCCCCCCCCCCCCCCCAGCGCAAATGATGTTGTTTTTGCAAATCTGAGAAAATATTTAATTCTTGCACAGTTTTTCAAAATACAATTTAATATTTACTTTCCACAAAAAAATCTGGATAATAAGAACATTAACATTTAGTTTGGTTCCAGGGAAACCAGGATGTCATGTTGGTGATTTTCATCAGCTCTAAACTTCCTGTGTATGTGATGCCTAGTCATGAAGCAGAAGAGTTCTACCACAACAACATTGGGACAGAGGTACTGGGGGTAGGTATCTCAGATTCAGAATGAAAACTGTCAAAAGAATCGGGTATCTATCAATAATATTTTAACACTGGGTAAATCAGGTACCTATCCCCCTCAAAAGTGTAAAAATTTCCGATATATGCATGAGATGTCAGGAGTATGCCAGGGCATCATTGATTGTTTGAAAAATGGGATATTGCATAATAGGCGAAGCATTTCCAACTATCCATAATGACCCTGGCACTACTAACTAGACAGTGATTCTTTATATTTCAATTTCATTGTGAAATAAAATTGTAAATGTAGATTTTAAAAATGAAGTCTAATGATTTTAAATTTGCAGAAGGCCTCTTATGTCAGAAAGACAAGCATACAAGATTAAAATACACATTAGGCCTCCTAAACTCCTGATGTATCGCTTGTCAAAATTTACATGCCGGAAGAATGATCAAGAAATCAAATACATTAACTTTCAAAGAGTTATCAAAGAGAAAACAAATAGAAATGGAAATACATATATTAGAGATATAGAAACAAAAGAGATTTTAAAATTCACATATTATTTACGCCATCAAAATATTTACAGGTTGGGTATCAGTGATTGGAATGGCTCGGGGATTTGAGATAGACATAGACGTGACACTGAGAGTTTACATCCCAGGGGCTCATGGGATTTATCAGAGACCCCCCATGTTGAGGGAGGCCCATGTTTTCCATAGAAAAGGGATGGGGAATACATTTAAATACAAAAGGAACAAATCTAAACTGCTACTTTCAAAGGGAGAACGATTACAATGTGATATGTGTTACTAAAAATAAAAATGAAAAATGGAACAAATCTAAACTGCTGCTTTCAAAGGGAGAACGATTACAATGTGATATGTGTTACTAAAAATAAAAATGAAAAATGAAGCTTATTTCATATACTTGTATTTTTTTTTTAATTATAAGGATGTAACCCACTTAAAAATCCCTTATATTTGTGTGGATTGAAACAAGTTTAATTCACAATAGAGAAATATTAGGTGATTTTTCAAAAATACTAGCAATAACCAGAATAATGATCTCGGTTATGTTTCTTTGCGTGGCTAATTTTGTTTTGAGCAATTTGACTAATATTACAGAGGAGGAACTCATTGAAAGAATCTCTCAGAACATTTTCTTTTAACAGTCACCATTGAAAAAAATATTCATCAAAGTGAAAAAAAAAGAAAAGTAAAGATGTATCACAGTAAGATCCACTTTTTATAGGCCACTTTTGTAAAATATGATTCATTAAATAAAAAAGACGAGCCTATGGTATCTGTCAAGTTGTATATTTTGATTATTCCGGGTACAGTAAAAAAAAAAATTACACCATGACAACTTTGTCAAGATATGTCATATAATCACTTAAATTACAATTAAAACCTACAAGCATAAGTTAAATAAAATTTACTGCGGTAGGAAAAGTACTTTCACATACATAACCAAACTTGAATTTCAATTCAATGTTTCCTCAATGGTCTGTATAAAATTGTACCCTTGTACCCGCCCATTTCATTGTGAATCATCAAATGTTTTGAGTGATTGATTGTTGTTTGAGGTCCTTCTCGAGAATTTTTCACTCATATGTAGAAGTCTCCGTGTGCCGGTGAAAGGCTTCAAATTTAGACCTATACTGTACTCGGCACTAAGGGTCATTGGGCAGTGAGGGTTCTTCATCGTGCCAACGCCTAACGTGACACGGGACCTACGTTTTTAAGGTCATATCTGAAAGACCCGTGACTTTCACTTCTTGTGCCGAACGCTTGGCGAAGGAACAGTCACTATCTATGTTTACGTCTTAGGAATGACGCGGCGCCGCGAACGAGAATCGAACCCGAGCCTTCAGATCACGAAGCGAACGCTCTACCACTAGGCTACCGTGACCGATCAAATGTTTTGAATGCATCATCTGGATGATAATGTCATAATCTGCATATTTCCAATCTTATCACCTCATGTTTTGTGGTATTTTAATAAGTCCCAGATTAAAGGAAATAAAGACATTCTTTTGTTAATATTATTTTTAATTACAAAGTACATTTATGTATGTACATGTAAAACATGTTTTATTTTGATCATTCTACCACGATTATTGCCGAGATCAAAGAAATGCCGCAGACATTATTCAATAAATTACGAACGTCATCAAAACAGTACTGTCATCAAACCTGTACAATTGAAATGCATGTTTACATGTAGCTGTAAAATGAAAAACTTGTTAAGACCATATTGATGTGTCTTCTAATGCATTATAAACACTTTAAATTGCATAAAGTTGCTGATGAATGTCGGCTTTTATAGCTAAGCGGGGCTACTCTACGGACCTCCATAAACATCTAAATAACTAGTTTTAGTCCCAATAAAGCAGTAAAGCAAGAACATGATTTTGTTATTGTATATTCCTAAATCAATCAATACATATTGCGAACAAATTTGTAATTAAAAAAGGCTATTCTAAATGCAACGAAAGCTCAAATCGTCTGCATTCTATACACAGGTAAGCAAACAAATTTTCCCTCTGGTGTTAAATTGAACAGCATAATCGAGACACGGTGACCTTATTCATTTCTCTATAGAGAAAACAATCACCCGTATTTAAGCGATCTTAGCAGAATAGATAGTAGTCCTTGTTGTCCTGAATGATGCAGGATAACCTCCTCGGTCTCGAAATGTTGTTTGAAATATAAAAGCCTCGGCTAACGCCTCGGCTTATCTTTCAAATACCATTCCTCGACCTCGGAGGTTATCCTGCAACATTCAAGAAAACGTGGACTTTATTTCTTAAATACGTTTACATTAATAGAGTAGCCAATTGCTTTAGAATTCTTTCACACAAATCGGTCTAACTAGTTCAGCGTTGAGAGAATTTTTAAAATAAGTTGTTATAATCATTATCAGATCAATGGAGAAATTATTCAGTTTACAATAGATATACAATGCTTTTGTATAGCTTTTTAATTACATATTCTCAATATATATTAAACATATTACTGTTAGTCGTTTTAATTCAACGGTGTCAATATTTTACGATTTTTAATAAAGGACCATTTGCGACTGTTTTAATTTCACGCTTCAGGAAATTAATTTAAGTTTCTTAAAAGGATTTAACATCTTTCAAAAACTAGTGTTTCCATTCATGATTAATTTTGCGGAAAAATGATAAATCGCGAATATAGTGCAATTAAAACCATCGTAAATATTTGCCTATCTGCAGTATATCATAGATTTCTAGTCTGCTTTGATTCGAGGGCATATTATCTTCATAATGGTACAGATACTTTTTATATGTTTCCTTTTACAACTTTATCAAACAAGTGCCACATCCTGGTCTACACTTTAAAATACAAAAGAATTATTGTTAAACATATTTTACAAGTGAACATTTTTCTGTAATTGATGGTCGCCTGCGTGGCGAGAAAGTCTGCTCTAGAGTTTCCAAGTAAGGAGTTGATTCTTAAGTCGCAGGTTCGAATCCCACAATAGAATGTGGAGACAAGTTCTTTGGATGAGACCGTATAAACCGAGGTTTGTGTCGCAGTAGGTGCTGGTACACGTTAAAGATCCCTCCCTTCTCAATGGCCCTGAATCCTGAGTATAGGAGAAATTTGCAGCTCTCCAACGGCTTATGGTGGCGTTTTCATATGAGTGAAACATCTCGAGAGGGACGTTAAACAATTCGATCAATCATCTGTAATTGTTGTTTAACACAATCTATTCTAAAATCTGTAGCTTCTTTTATTTTGTTGATTGATTCCTGTCTAAGCGACTCTTCATAAGACCGTAAAGCCCCGTGTAAGTCTCCTACAACATGCTGACAGATTCCTAGTATCTGCCAAGATAGGTCTCTGATGATTAAAGAAACATACGTCCCATCATCATAGAGCAGTAATGTCTGTAGGTCTGTCAGTGACTGTAAACACTGGATTCTATTACCTAGTCTATAGTTAGATAACACTGACAACATCTCTACCATAACAAACGGTGATAAATATATGGCATATTTCTCATTTTCACTCGAATTTTGTTCTAAACTTAATTCTTCAATATAGAGGATATTTGTTAATAACTGCAAATCCTTCATCCAAGCTTTCTTCATTCTTTGAGACAGAGGCAGATTACCTACAGCTGCATTATACATTTTTGTATTAACAGAATCATACATAATAAAGGTCTGCGACAGTCTTTGTTTAGTGATATAAGTGACATGTAGTGATTTATCAAATCTCCCTGTTCTATAGTAATACAATGCCAGATAAAGTAAATAAGACACAGGACCTATTTTTGCTGCCATTTTCAACACGCTGCTAATTGTTGTATCTAAGTTATAGATATTTCTATGCGTGCAACATGGAGTACTGTCTGCCATTGTGAAGGCTAAATGGACAAGAGTCTCGGCTGTACAGTACTGTAATGTTAACAACTGATATTGTGAGATTGATAACTCTACAAGTATGCTCATTAATTTTAAATAATGATAAGAGTTCCATATTTTTTTACCAAAAAAACTTAATTGAAATATTTCAAATATGCCACACATATCTAAATCTGCATTACTTCTGAATTCTCCCTCAGCAGGAGATAACACAAAGGACGAGCTACGGAGGGCTGGTTCTAGGATTGATCTGAGAGTCGGACTCAGCAGTAGACAGGACACACCCATTCTGTAATACTTGTAAAGCTGTTGTAAAAGAGATTCACGTGCATCATCAACAACTTTGTTTATGAACATGTTGTTCTGTGGAATAAAAAAGTTTGGAAAAACTCCACGATAAACACAATGAATAACATATTTAAAACACCTCCAAAAGCAAACCAGTAAGTTGTTTGGACACCATTTAACTTGTCCCGATTGCATCATCCAGAACATTGTGGTCTTCATGTAATAAGAACACAGTAAATTTTCCTCTTCACAATTGATAACTTCCTTCAGAAATATCTTTAGGAGTCCATAACATAGAAATTGTGCATGGCTCATGGTACAAACCAGTTGTTGCTCGGCTTGAGAAAATGATAATCTCCATTCCAATTCAGTAGTGATCACACCAACTTTACTACCAATAGGCACACAGTGACATTCATTTTTAAGGATTTTTTCTAACACAGATACCGGCGGCCAGGTATGCCTCTGACATCTGTCAACCCAACTTTCTAACAGTTTAGGCCAATGAAAACTGGCTAAACACTCAACTTCATCGACTTCAATAAATCCACGGAATCCACTGCTACAAGGACCATGGATTTTTAAATTTTCAAGGTGAAAGCCACACTTTTGATGGAATAGAAAATATATTTCTCTCCACCGACGACTAGATAAATAAGCCCTTCCATTAAAGAGAACAAGGAATGATATCGTGATTTCGTCTTGAATTGGTGTCAGTGGCCGCAGTTTGACAAATCCTGGCGGTGTATCAGAAACTTCTATTAGCACAATAATATGTTTTGATGTATTATAAAACCGAGACTGGGAGATTTCAGTTATCAATTTATATTTCCATGACCAGATCATTTTATCCCTGTCCGATGATTCCAGTCTAAATCCCTCTCTATAACTCCCACTCTCAATCATAGCACCCCTTTGATGACTAAAAACAGGTTTCTCTATCATCTCTTTTGTGTCCAACACGTCCCTTCTGATGGCCACTTCTGTCGGTGTCCCTATCTTACGACACATACCAACATACAGGACTTCTGATAGACGGGGAAAGTGGTCCATTCTGGAAATAATGTATGTTTCTAATATATAAAGGAAAAAAATACTCAAGTACCATTTTTATAATTGGATATTTATTTAAGATGACCTTACCCGTGATTTAAAATAAACGTATACATACGTGTAACACTTGTTAATAAGGTTCCTTATATTCTCTCAGCAGGTGACAGTCGGCATGTACATACAATAAGTTTTAGGGAAATACACAGAAAAAAACTTGTTTTGTTTCTGCAAAGCATTGTAACATTCGTAAACGAAGTGAAATACATACAGATGTTTCTCATTGCATGCATATGAATGTAAAACTAATTTCATTTCCCTTTTCCGGACTTACTTTCATAGTGTATTTATTTCCAAAGACATATTTGTTAGTTTTATTATTTAATTAAATTAATTTTTAATTAAGAAGTCAAAAAAAAAACAAAAAACAAAATAAAAAAGAATAAAACACAGCTACACTCCCAGAAAGCAAACCAACATAAAAGAAACAAAATAAAAAGGGAATGTATGGGATGGGGGTAATAAACGACTAAAGTTCTTGACAGATTTCTTCCATTTGTAATCACTTAAAATTAATCAGAGATCGGCGCTAACGTCTTGGAAACTTAACATTACTACAGATTTTAAACTCTGATTATACCCCACCCACTTTTGATCTTGTACCGAGGACGCAAGCCGTCGGCACGATAAAGAATGGCCCTGAGTGCCGAGTATAGGTCTAAATTTGAAGCCCCTCACTAATACACGGTGACGTCTCTATATGAGTGAAAAAATTATCAAATGGGAGTTTAACAATATGCAGGCAATCAATCGAAAATGACTCCACTTAATTAAAAAAAAAGTTATGTTAAAGTTTATGCAGACAAACAGAAATACTTGTACAGACAGATGGATAGAGGCAACTAACAAAAGATTCAAGTATACCACTAAATCTTCGATTCCGAGGGCATAGAAATAAATATACCGCACAAGCAGGGGTTAGTCGATCTGTAGTGATTATACAATCATTAAGTAGCTATGAATTATATAAAACATGTAATATTGGCTTAAATATCCATTTTTTTTACTGTACAGTTACCTGAGGAGGGGCGTGGTCTAAGTGACAGTGGTGTTATTTACCTGGAGACCCCCAATATTCAAGATATCAAAAATCTATACGTCGCATTTTACAGGAAGTCTGTGTTTGGTAATTAGAATTAACATTACGTGTATAATAAAAACTCAGATTATCATGCAAGTAGCGTAGGTAGCTGGCTTGATAATCCAATCAAACCAGGTGTTTAAGTACGTAAAATTTTACATTAATGGTCTATACGTCAAGGTATGTTTCATTGAGTCTACTGTATTACTTAGGAAGTCCTTCAATATGGTTACCTTAAGGGTTCTTAACACAAAGAAAAATAAAATGCATGAATTGCTATTATATTGTTGGAATGATTTTTATCACAATGATTATTTATTTTCTTTGGTACAAAGATACGAAGCTTTTTGTCAGTTTTTATATAATTATGTAAAAAATAAAAATTGGATTAACTATTTAGTTATCTATATCTATAAAAAGGCATTTGTCTGGATCGGCAAAAGTCCTCATGAGTTTTAAAAAACCGGGAAAGCAGACTGACCCATAGAACATGAGGGTGGAGGGGAAGCGCAGTCGGCCTCCTTTTCTGAGTGTACTTTTTTGCTATAGTATTTTAGATTCTGGAACATGTGCCCCCTTTAATGGCTGTAAGATCAAGCACTTTGCAAATCCAGGATTTTTACATTTAATAAGTTTCTCCCTATTTTTGTTGTTCGTTAAAAAGTAAACATTTTAATTCAAAATTTGCCACACTCCTTTAATCAATATTGGAAAAAATCAACGTTGACATTTCAAAAGCCTGTAGTAGCAAATAGAACTTTTGTAACACAAAGAATATCAAAAATGAAATTTTAATTGATAAATTAAAGTTGTACAATGCATCTATTCATGTTTATGTATTGTGATAAAATAAGTTATGTCAATTTTACTCGGACAGCTTAGTTGAACTTTTGGAAGCAAAAGTTGAACGATAGTCGAATCCTCACTTTTACTATCAAAACGAATCTTTGAATATCGTTGACATTTACGTTGTAGCTAATATATTTGTATGTATACAATGTATTAAATTTCAATTAAGGTATTCAATGTATAACGACCATATTTTGTACCTAATACATGTATGGTTCGATATTTTTAATCATGGTAGCATTTTGAAGATGTTATCACGTAAAAATGCTCCACCAAAGGAATTTACAAAATTTTGATTATTGACCAAATATAACATATTTTAATTATTTTATTTCAAACAAATCTTGATGAAAATATGCATAAACTCCCTCTTTGTTAAAATATGAATTAAAATGAATTATTTACCTCAGAAATTTTTTTTGAAATAAAATTTTTTCTTCTTTTCATCAAGGGAAAATAACTTTAAAAAACTTTTAATGTGCAAAAATGACCGTCTTTTTACATGTTATCAATCTTGTGAATTTGGTTCATTTCACTTTTATCGTTATCTAGCAATGTGCTTTTAACTAGTTTAAAATTAGTTAAAGTCATTCAAAATCCCTTCGTTATACATTGAATACCTTAAAATATTTACTGTATATTTGCTCTAAATACGGGATATCAAATACTTGTTCTTGCTTTTGTGGCTTCCTTTTTATGATGGTAGTGCATGTACAACTGAGATATTTGTTTCTTACCTGAAACCATTTGAAAGAGTCTTGGCAAAAATTGGTACCTCTTATTAAACAAAGAGATCTGGAGATAAATTTTAATTAAGATATTTTTTGCACACATACAATACAATCTAAAAAAATGCCTTTAAATTACCCTCATGCATGTAACTGTCCCCAATGTCGATGTATTTACAAATACGTAACAACTGTGTACACTGTATTAAAATTATTATTAATCAATAAATAGTAGTCCAGTCACATTGTCATGAACTTAATCAAATTGCAACAATTCTTTTCTTTTTTAGAAAAGTACCAATCGTACGTCCCGTGGTAATGTCACACAAAATTCATCAATAAATTTTCAATATACTGACCGATTCCGACTGTTCGTAAAATTGGAAGCAATCTGTAATATGCCGTGATTTTGACGAGTAATAAGTAAAGGTTGAATGTTTGGTAAAGATTTTTTGCTATATAACAGGTTCTTTTCGTAAAACTAAAACGATAAATGAAATGTGAAAATCAAGAAGTCGTTAAATATTTCTTTTAAAAGTTATAAGCAAGTAACAAGAGAGATTGATAGAGCGATTTTGATATCTAGTCGGTTTTATTACTACGACACAAATATGCATAAAATGGTATTTAACGGAACGTATATCATTAATGTGAGCTGTATTCTCTTTTTAATGAAAAAACTTGTTACAGATAAAATCTTGATTTTCAAATGTGCAAATAAATAATATTTTGTATTTAAAGAAACGCAAATGAATTTGGCATTTTAAAGAAAACACGAGTAGAAATTGGATGTCTAGTCTAATTTGTTACACCTTTTGTCGTTTTTACGCTTAACAGTAACGTCAGAATTTGATATTTTTGGACGTTACAAAAACAGTCCCTATGCGCGACGTCTTAATAAATAGCCTGTGCGGGTTCATGTTTTAATTTTAGGTAAAGATCTAGTAAATGTACATGTCTTTAGACTAGCATTTTGAATGCTAGATCCATTTTGACATCTTTATTAATAATTTCCAACTTCTTTCTCCCATGCACGCCCACTCTATTAGGAAAATGTAGAAAGTAACGTATTTTTACGGAATTTGATTTAAATTATATGAAATGTAGTCCTGATACCTATATTAAATTTAACATTATTAAAAAGAATAGGCCACGGACATACACATAACAGTTTTCTGAGAGACTACAGGTAATCTGCACAAATTGTCTTTGTCTGGAAAAAAATCCCATACTCATACCTGCTTTTCTTAATTTTTCATTTGAAATGACAGCTTGAAAAGGATTTTTCATCTTGTATACCTACAAGTTATGCCCAAAACATCTCATGTAACTGAGGTATAGTTATAAAGCATCATTTGTTTCTCAAAGAATCGGTTCATGTTACGCATAAAATGGCCCTGTAGATAAACCTATTGATTGATAAACACTTCATGTTCCATCAGAAGCATTAAAATGAAATAGAGACTTCGTGCTTTCACTTTCTATTAAAAATTTTCCGCTAAAAGTCAAGGTCTTGGAGAACCGGCTTTTTGAAATTGTAATGTTCTTGAATTTTTAAGTTAATAGGTATATTTGAGTACTTTCAATGAAGAAAAATAATATGAGCGCACACTCTGATCTAAAAAACAAAAAACATGTCTTTTAATCTTTAGAAACAGTTCTATCATATACTAGTTGCATATTTTAGATCAGAGGTTGCGCTCTATATTAAATATCGAAAAATAATGCATTGACTAGCCAGAAAACTACGCAATTTTTGATAGATACGCAATAACCAAAGATATAAGTGATATGCAATGCATTGTTAACAAAAACTAAGCAGCTTCAGTGTTTTTCAAAAATTAACAGTGCCAATTAAGGCAAAAGTGAACCTTGTTCTTTGATATATCTTTAGGCACTTTTCATTTACTAGATCTTGACCTTTAGATTAATTGTTTACAAATAGCCAACTAAAAATGTTAGTTATTAGTTAGTTTGATCGAAAAAAAAAGTCGATTACTCGTTTATTCGTTGATATCCCTAATTATAATTGATACCTTTTCGAAGTTCTTGACATTTGACATGCTTTGAAGAATTGAGTTAACAACAAGATAGAACTATGTCGCAAATATCTCAAATCATATTTGACAATGAATTACTTATTTCAATCTCCCACTCAATAAAGTAAATCAAGTAATATGGAAACAAAAAATTATGTTATAACCACAAAAAAAAAACATCATGAAGATTCATCCTCTCTTTCCCTCCCCCAACCCCCACTTCCTCTGTATATATGTGTATTGAGGGTTTTAGATCACTCAGATAAATGAGAAAACAGGAAAATTACAGTTATGAGAAAAAAGGAAACTACAGTTTTCACTGATGTTTAAAATAGTAATTTATTTCTAAATCTTTTTTAGAGTGAAGTAAAATTTCAGTTTCCTTCCCTAGACAATTCTTGTTTTAAAAGCCAAAATTAGCTGATAACAGGAATCATGAAATTTTTCAATTGTTATATTTGTCATTGTTATAAAACCTCTAAAATAGAAATAAAGTTACCCATAATTTCACAGTGGATTAAGGGTCGTCCTTACTCTTCTTAGAACCGTTACGGAAGTTTAATCTTTAGAAAGCCCTCTTTCTGTGATCGGAAAGTCGTGCGTTCAAACCAAGACTGCGACTGATAAAAACGATAAACATAAAAAAAACAACTCTTCCTTTGACAAGCACTCGGCACTTTGAAGTGGAAGTCCGAGTCTTCCGAATGAGACTTTCAATCAGAGGCCTAGTATGACGTACGGCAGGGGTTGGCGTTAAAGATCCCTTACTGTTCAATGGTCCTGAGAGAAAAAGTTTGGAGACTTCTGTATATGAGTGAAAAATACACTTTTTTTTCTAAGAACGGGGACGTTGTCCCCCTTTTCAATCCACTAATTTTTAGTACCAAGTTTAAGGCAGCACTTAAACTAAACATACAGTACTATAGATACTTGTATACAGAATTATGTATCTTAGTTCATGTACATTTTACTCATATCCTGTGTATCAAGTGATATTGAAATCGGACCAAAACTATAGGAGGATATTCAAAAAAGTTTACAAATAATAGTAGACGCACAGACACTAACTTTCGCATAAGCTCTTTTAGTTTCTGACCACTTGGGCTAAGAGAATGATCCGTGTGATATCGCTGTCAACAGCTTACAAGAATGAAAAGTTGCATCTGTTGCAGGAAAAACGTACATGTAACCCGCTTACTAGATTGTTTAAATTTAATAGGGCGGGGCGACAATAGAAAATCCAAGTTTAACATAGAAATACAAAGCAATAACCTTTAAAAATCTTCTGATGAAGAACCAGTGGACGAGGATAGCTGAAACATATGTGAACTCATCCTAGAACACTGTGCCGGATACTTATGCCACTTCAAAAGTGGCATTTTGGCACCCGCCAAATTCTCATTTCACATAAAAACCATGTATACCAAATGGTAGACCATCACTCACAGAGTTCATAACTACCTTTGTTACAGGTAAATCTCACCTGTCAGGTGAGATAATCACCTTTGAACAAAAAATTCCAATGGGAAAAATAAAGTTCCTATAGGAAAAATAAAATTCCTGAGGGATATTATCAAAATCCTGCAGGATTTCTTAATTTCCTGTGGGATATTTAAGAAATCCTACAGGAAATTAAATTACTATGGGAGAATTTAATCTCCTGTAGGAATACAATTTCCTATAGGAGAGAGAAAAAATCCCTTAGGAAAAATGTATCCCATAGGATTTCTTAAATTCCTGTAGGATTCTCTTTTTTGGTCAGAAATTCCTGTAGGATTTTTTTTCACTTTTGAATTATTTACTTGCTCCCAAGGGAGAAAAATATCCTGTAGGAAATTTCAAATTCCTATAGGATTTTTTCTTCTCCTATTTGATTTTGATTCAACTGCATTTAGCTACAGCTAAAAATCAGCAGTATACCTAATATTGTGTCAGCATGGTCCAAAGAAAGAATCACTTTGAAAAAAAATATAGATGGAAACACATTTACAGATGAATATTGATAAATTATAACATTTTGCAGTTGGCCAATTATTAATTCACATCCATTGAAAACAAATAGCTATCATAACTGTCAAATTCTAATAAGAACCCCAGAACGTTTTATAATGTTTCCCTTCCCTAGCTACAATATATTCATTTTTTAATGCCTATATGTATTTAATAAATCAGTAATAAACAATTTCCAAGTTTTTTTTTTAATTTTTGCAATGTTTACAAATTATGTCTTCAATATTTCCAAAAATATGACCATCTATAATCCACAGTGGCAAGACTTGCTACCAAAATGTATAAGACTTCCAACTACCTTAATCATGTTAATCATTTAATCAATATAAGTAATTAATTATTGTGTTACTGCTTTTCTTCCATACTTTTCATCAGGTATGAGCATATTGAATGCAACAGTTAGGCCTATTAATAATTCACTTAAATAATTATCAGATCATATCATGTTCAATTTTAACATGTGTTTAACATGCTTAAACATAAACACAATTTATACTGCTGTGCTGAATGCACTTGTTTAACTCTACATGTAACACAAGATGATAGATGCTCAAAGAAATAGTGGCTGCTAAATATTTGTTTAGCTTACCTGTTACATAACTTTAACTATAATTATCATTTCTAACAAAGAATGTAGAATATTATGATAATTTAACATACTTACACACTTTTGTTTTTGTATATTGTTTTTGTCCTGTCTGTTTGTCTGTTTGTCAACTTTAACCTTGGCCATAACTTTTGAAGAATAAGGGATAGAGACTTCATATTTGGTAAGCATACTCCACAAATAAAGTCCTTACAAATGACTTCAAGGTCAATGACCTTGTGACCTTGACTAAGACTTATATGCTAAAAATAGCTTTTTCCACTGTTTGTCATAACTTTTGAACCGTAGGAGATAGGGACTTCATATTTGGTATGCATACTCCACTAATAGAGTCCTTTCAAATGACATCAAGGTCAATGATCTTGTGACTTTGACTGTGACCTATATGCTAAAAATAGCTTTTTACACTTTTTGCCATAACTTTTGAACCATCAGAGATAAGGACTTCATATTTGGTATGCATACTCCACCGATTAAGTTCTTTCAAATGACACCATGGTCAATGACTTTGTGACCTTGACTGTGACC